>JASDQU011403786.1:57417-72698 GCA_032191745.1 Picea mariana
TTATATATATATATATATATATATATATATATATATATATATATATATATATAGGAGACAAAGGGGTACAATTATGATGAAGGGGTGCAATGAAGGGTTCTAGCCGACCTACTAGAATTATAATAATTCAATATCTAGTGCCTAATGATGGTTTTATACATAACATGGGGATTTATCAAGGGATTAACATGCCCCTCCCCTTCAAACAAGTATTTTCCTCAACACTTTAATAACCATGAGTGATTTTGCACAAAGAACTCATCTTCCCATGTCACCTCTTCTGCTAGTAGGTTCTTCCATTTGAAAAGGTACTCTATAATTGCTCGATTTCTCAGTTGCTTGATTCTTGTTTCAAAGATTTTTTCTGGATCTAGTATGATTTTCATTTCTTCATTTATCTCTGGTAAAATAGTTTTTTCTGAGATCTTGTTTCCGATGACCTTCTTTAAGAAAGAAACATGGAATACTGGATGTACACATGAAGATGGAGGCAACTCCAATTTGTAATCCATACTTCCAATCCTTTGCAAAATGTTATAGGGGCCATAATATTTGGGTACTAATTTATTTTCCTTATTTTGTTTCTCGAGGGACATTTTTTTTGTATGGTTGTAACCTTAGAAATACCCAATCCCCCACTTCAAATTCCCTTTCACTGCGATGTTTATATGCTTCTTGTTTCATCTTATTTTGTGCCATAACCAAGTTGTCCTTCAATAGTTTGAGGACCTATTTTTGGTTCCCTATGTGTTCCTCCACTACTTTAAACTTTGTATTCACTTTCAAGGGTGATGTTATTAAATCAGGATCATGGAGCAATAAAATAAAAAAAATGTGGAAATAAAACACAAAATATACACAATACAATAGAGACACAGATATACGTGGTTCACCCAGTGTGGGATACGTCCACCAAAGAAATTGCCAGGTCTTTCCTTTATTATTATCCAGCAAATGAAGGGATACAAACTACAACACACCCAATGTAACTTCCTCTTCTTTCTCTCAAAGTCTCCTCTCTCAGAATACAATATTCACAATAAAAATAGCCGCAATACATTTCCCTCATAAAAGAGGGTTGCCTTCTAGGGTAAAAAAACCTAACATAACTTCTACCGTCAGATCTCTGACCCCTGACAAAGATAGCAGCTTGGTATAGCTAATGGTTGTGGGAGACCAAGAAACAACCAAAGAGATGGTTGTGGGAGATGGAATAAAAATAAACAAAGAGATGGACAACATGATAAAAATCAGGACGCAAATGTAACGGGTGATGTGTTACAAGATGCTTTGATTCTTTCTATAGATAATATTTTTGAGTCTTGGGTAGTAGATTTAGGGGCTTCATTTCATGCCACACCCCATAGGAAACATTTTCTATATTATGTTCAAGGTGATTTTGGACATGTTCATTTGGGTGATGATGCACCATGAAAAATTGTTGGAATGGGAAAGGTAAAAATAAAAAAAAAGTAATGGAAACCAATGGTTGTTGAAAGAGGTAAGATGTNGGGAAGTTGGAAAGTGAAGGTTGTATATCCATATTTACAGATAAGGTGTGGAAGGTCACCAAAGGATCATTGGTGATAGAAAAAAGAGAGAAGGTATACCTAATTGTTTTGGGAGACCTGGAGTCTTGATTGTCTCTCCCTTATTCTGTTGGCATACCAAACATTCAAACACAAAATTTTGAACATAATTCTTAATACCTTCCCAGAAAAAATCCTTCTTGATCCTATGGTATGTTTTCAATAATCTCGAATGTCCCCTTATAGGAAAAGTGTGCAATTCCATAAGGACCTTTTGTTTGAGTTGGAAATTATTACATACATATAGGTGATTATGATACCATAGAAAATAATTCTTCCATACAAAATTATCTATTGAATTGGGGACTTGTTGAACCCATTTTGTGCTTCCCCTTTATATCTATTTTCCCATTTTCTTTTCTTACCTCTTCTCTTACCCTTCAATAATTTCCCTTCCTGAATCTCTCATATCCCCCTATTTTTCCATTTTCTTTTTTGTGTCAAGATTACCACACTTATTCCTTTTCACCATGTTTTCGGCTTTTGGACTCACGAACTTTCAAAAAACTCCTTTTATAATATAGCCACTTTAGAATACAATATGGATGAGATAATATGATCCTAATACATTCCTAGGAGACAAAGGGGTAAAATTATGATGAAAGTGTGCAATGAAGGGTTCTAGTCGACCTACTATAATTGTAATAATTCAATATCTAGGGATTAATAAGGGGTTTTATACATAACATGAGGCTTTATCTAGGGATTAACATGCTCTCCCCTTCAAACAAGTGTTGTCCTCAACACTTGACTAACCATGAGTGTTTTTTCACGAAGAAATCATCTTTCCATGTCACCTCTTCCACTAGTAGGTTCTTCCATTTGACAAGGTACTCTGTAATTGCTTGATTTCTTAGTTGCTTAATTCTTGTTTCAAGGATTGTTTATGGCTCTAGTATGATTTCCCCTTCATCATTTATCTTTGGTAAAATAGTTTGGACTGGGATCATTTTTCTGATGACCTTCTTTAAGAAAGAAACATGGAAGACTGGATGTACATGTGAATATGGAGGCAAATCCAATTTGTAAGTCGTACTTCCAATCCTTTGAAAAACCTTATAGGGGCCATAATATTTGGGTGCTAATTTATTTTACCTATTTTGTTTCTTGAGGAACATTTGTTTGTATGGTTGTAACCTTAGAAATACCCAATCCCCCACTTCAAATTCCCTTTAACTGTGATGTTTATCTTCTTGTTGTTTCATCCTATTTTTTTCCATAACCAAGTTGTCCTTGAATAGTTTGAGGACCTCTTCCTGGTTCCCTATTTGGTCCTCCAACTACTGGAAACTTTGTATTCCCTTTCAAGGGTGATGTGATGGATGGACGATGATATCCATAAAGTGTCAGAAATGGGGACATTTTTTATGAAGTATGGAAGGATGTGTTGTACCACCATTCCGGCAAGGGAAACCACTTAAATCATTGTATTTTTTTATCAGATGCAAAGAAACAAAGATATACTTCTATAAATTTGTTCACAATCTCAGTTTTCCCATCATATTGAGGGTGGTAAGATGAACTATGAGCCAATTGAGTACTCAAACAAGAAAATAATTTAGTCCAAAAATATTCCCGTGAAAAATCAATCTATGTCACTTACAATAATCTTGGGGAATGTAAATGTGTTGAACCTACACATAATATATCTAGCTAAACAATGATACACACATTTGCAGAGAGAATTTGAGAAAGAAGAAGCAAGAGAGAAAGAATGGAAGAATTCTCATTAACTGTATTCCACACCCAAAGAGTGAATAATTTACAATAGATATAGGATACATGAGTAACTAATGAACCATAGTGGTGGTCTAGATTGATTTGGACACACACCAATAGTTACAAGAGTAAACTTCCACCTAGTCTAGTCTCTTAGGAAGTTACGGGAGTGAACTGCCACCTAGCTGAGTTAACTAGTCAACTAGTCTTCAGTTAACTGATTGAACAAAGAGTAGTGAGTTGGTGATGATCCCAATGTTTCATGGTGACAAAACCAATGCAACATCTAAACTCAACTGAACTAGTCAAACTGAAGTGTCAACTAAAAGAGAATATTCTCTCCTAAAATATAGGAGACTTGATAATGACTAATTATGACTAATAAACAAGGAATAACCTTAGGAAAAATAAATCCTAGGTGTGTGTTAAGTAACTCCAACACCCCCCGCTGGACATCACTATGGTGAAAATAAAGAATGGGTCTCAGCTACGAGGCCATGTTAGGTACCCAAATACAAAAGATACACTAAACTAAACGAGGAAAGAGGGAAAACCTCACGAGAACAACCCCCCCCCACTCAAATTACAATGCATAAAATAAAAAATGATAAGGAACAAAAGACAGTTGCTAAGAAACCATGTCCTTCACTCCAAGAAGACCTCGCAATTGTGCAAGTTTGTGCTCATTGAAGCTTTTGTTGAAGATGTAGATGTCTGCATGGATCTGATGAAGTATATGCACCGTTGAAATGCCCACACATATCCACTTTATATTCTTTTAATGAAAAAATATCCAAATAAATTTTGGATGAAATTTTGAAAACCGTGCGGTCGTTTTTGAAAAAATGTTGAAATTTTTTTGATTTTAAAATGATCATAACTTCACTTTTTAGATTCCATTTCGGACGAATTGTTTTTTGAAATTGGATGTTTTTCCCAGAGGAATTCAAATATCCAATTGTTTTCTGCAAAGTTTTCTCAGAAAATATTATAATGGTGTTTGATGTGAGCGACTCCCTTTTTGACTCCTGAGATGCATGCATGGTGCATGCAAAAATGTATGCATGTGACTCCTGAGATGCATGCCATATATCTTCCACATGAATTTCAGAAAACAAATCTGAAATGGAGTAGACATCATCTTTAATAATGGAATACAAATTTCTATAAATACTTTTGTAGAAGACTCTTCATAATAAGAGGCTTGGTCTTCTGATGGCTTCTCTTCTAGCTCTATATGTTCGACCTCCTACATGAAATCTTCACAATATTATTTATTCCCAAATAGAACCTCTAATCTGGTCCATAATTCATTTGGAGTTGATCCTTGTGATTCTTCATATACTTGATGTAAAAGTTCAGGAAAAACAGACATGCCGATACTTCCTATGGCCATATCTTGTCTATTGAGAAAGTCATTTTTTTCATCGACAGAATCAGGCTCTACTTCCATTTCCATAGTAATTTGGTACAAGCCTCTGCATCTAATATGAAGCATAATTTTTGGCTTCCATTCCAAATAGTTATGAGGCATGAGAAGTATTTTCAGAGAATAATCCATCTTTTTGTTGTTTTCAATCTTTTGTACCTGCAAACAATTTTGGTGTAGATTTTTCTTAGCAGTCTGTCGGCTCTGATACCATGTAAATGTGTTGAACGTGCATATAATAGATCTAGCTAAACAATGATACACACATTTGCAGAGAGAATTTGAGAAAGAAGAAGCAAGAGAGAAATAATGGAAGAATTCTCATTAACTGTATTCCACACTCAAAGAGTGAATAATTTACAATATATATAGGATACATGAGTAAATAATGAGCCATAGTGGTTGTCTAGATTGATCTGGACACACACCAACAGTTACAAGAGTAAATTTCCACCTAGTCTAGTCTCTCACGCAGTTATGGGAGTGAACTACCACCTAGTTGAGTTAACTAGTCAACTAGTCTTCAGTTAACTAACTGAACAAAGAGTAGTGAGTTGGTGATGATCCCAATGTTGCATGGTGACAAAACCAATGTAGCATCTAAACTCAAATCAACTAGTCAAACTGAAGTGTCAACTAAAAGAGAATATTCTCCAGGTGGAATATTCTCTCCTAAACTATAGGAGACTTGATAATGACTAATTATGACTAATAAACAAGGAATAACCTTAGGAAAAATAAATCCTAGGTGTGTGTGAAGTAACTCCAACATGGAATCCATGTACCTTTTGAACTATTTCTATAAAGTTGTGGCTAGTGTACTTGATTTAAAATGATGAGGAAGAGAGAAAAAAATGGGCATACTTTGTTAGTAAATCCACTACTACCATGATGACAGTCTTTCCTTCAAATTTGGGTAAACATGTAATAAAATCCATTGAAACTTCTTCCCAACATTGGCTTGGTATAGCTAATGGTTGTAGGAGACCTAGAGTCTTGACTGTATCTCCCTTATTCTATTGGCATACCAAACATTCAAACACAAACTTTTGAACATCATTCTTAAGACCTTCTCAGAAAAAATCCTTCTTGATCCTATGGTATGTTTTCAAGAATCTTGAATGTCCCCCTATAGGAAAAGTGTGCAATTACAAATAGACATTTTGTTTGAGTTATAAAGTCTTACATACATATAGGTGATCATGATAGAATGACAAATAATTCTTCCATACAAAATTATCTACTGAATTAGGGACCTGTTGAACCCATTTTGTGCTTCCCCTTTCTTTATGTTTTCCCATTTTCTTTTCTTACCTCTTTTCTTCCCCTTCTATAATTTCCCTTCCCAAATCTCTTATATCACCCCATTTTCCCCTTTTATTTGTTGTGTCAATATTATCACACTTAGTTGTTTTCACCATGTTTGAATAATTTCGGAGTCGCGGACTTTCGGATTTGTATTATGCTCTCTTTACCCATATATTAGTCCACCCAACACTTAGTTTATTTTTGCATCACGAATTTTCGGACTTGTGGACTCACAGACTTACATGTTATACCTCCACTTCTCCCACAATCTAGCCAACATATTTTAACACTTATTCATTTCATATATTCAGACTTTTGGACTTGCCGATTTACCTTTCCATTTTAATCGCTCACTCCCACTCTCCGTCGTCACATGTTCTTTATTTCACATTTAATGCTATCTTTATGGACTTAACTACTAAATTCATTTATGAAATGGTTGTTAATTAATGGTGTTTATATCAAGGCTAGCCACATTTATTTTGAGTTAATGCTTCCATCAAAAGAAAATATAACCTAAAATAATTTTACTGTGCAAATTAATATTACAAGAAAAGTTGGCAGGACCCATGAAATTAGTCATGAGAAAATAAAAGTTCTATGGAGATACCTTGAACCTATTCACCAAATAAGATCATAACTATCACTGGTACCAATCGTACTGATACTATTTAAGTCTGCTTGGTAAAGAAAACAAAAAAATGTGGATTTTAGAGATAGTTATCGTAGGTTGCATCCCAACAATCTTTGAATGCAATGATATCATCACCTGGTGCATCGACAAGTTTATTCAAAATAGAAGAGTCATTGTATTGCAGAGAAATTATCCTATTTCTTTGGTTCTTTCAATATTTAGGGAATTTTGAAGTTTTCAGAGTCGAACTTGGTTTACAAAGGGGAGGAAGCTAGAAATTTTCTAAAAAGTAAAAATAATGGAATCAAACTTCTTCAATAATATTTACACGACCCTGCATCAATGCCATAAGATATATCTATAATTCGAGTAAGTTCTTTGAAAAATAGTAATAAAGAAATTTCTTGTTTATTTACTAGAATTGTTGGCCAAGATTCTATGGAAACCATTCCTCGATTGGCATTGTATATACTGCATTTCGTAGTTCACGAAAATGCAATCTTCGACTGAGACAATACTATTTCAAATGAGATTATTGGACAGCTAGAAAATTTCAAGATTGAGAAGAAGTTTTATATGTCATCTTATTTTTTATATGCTATCACATATTGTCATACTTTTGAGGGTTTAAACATTTCCAAAAGAGTCGAAGTAAAGGTGGGCCCTGTGACCATGTGGCATCAATATTTATGGAGACAGAGGGTTGGCCATCATTTCTATGAAGTATACAATGATTTTGTGTCTAAATTCAAAAGGTTATTATTTGGTGAAGATACTTCCCGAATTTCATTAGAAACGTCGGCTTTTCTAAAAGGGAAAGGAATTATGGAAGAATGGAGGATTACAATATCATCATTGTTTTCTGTTCTAAGGAAAAACCCATATTTCTGCCATATTATATATTTGATAAGTTGTTCATTATTAAAATATCTAGACAATACAAATTTTGGTTTCACACATTTTTTGAGAAAAGAAAAAGTCAATTCATACCTCTTCTGTGTAAATTCGATGAAATTATTCTCAAAGGAATTTCCAAGATTGATAAGTACGCCACCCATTTCAACCATTCCAACTTGAAATATGTAGAGGAAATCAAAGGTTTTAACACTAGTCATATTTTTTACAATCATTTGATTTTAGTTGGGCTCATCCCTTCACTCATAAATTCAGTTGTGAGCGGAGAATAGAAGAATGATAGCCATAACCCTAATAATCAAGAAGCTGACAAAGACCCTGAAGATATAGAAACTATCATAAGTACCACAGAGCATCATAAGGAAATAGGTAATCCTTCAAATGATAAGAATACTCAGTCACCAACTGTTTATTGAAGAATTTATCTACCAAAGACAAATCCTCATCCCAAAACATCATAGCAAAGGAAAATACAAAGTAATAATTTCGGGGATGATGAGGAAAGAAACCCTCCTCAAGGGAACTTGAAGAATCCCCACAAGCTAAAAACTAAAATAAAGAGGACTAATTCATAGCAAGAGGGAGGAGAAACACATGCACCAGAAAATGATTTATTGTTGGATAACATGGAATTATATGTGGATATCAGAAATATCACTTCCCAAATGTAGTACCTGCTAGAGGAAATGTACAACATATTTCTGCACTCATGGTCCAGGAGGAGACATTTTCCGATGAAGAGACTTGTGTTGTACAAAATGCTTCTTTTGACAGGGAATATAAGAAATTGATTTTTGAAAGAACTACAAAGAGTAAAAGTGGGAAGCCATGATCCACCATTGATACACGAAATATGTTTCCTTCTAGATTGTCATCCATTCATAAAGTTACAGGGGATGCACTGGATATTTCAATTTCCAATACGGAGGAAGAAAACACTCAGTTGAAAGAGAAAATTAAAGAACTGGAAGAAACTCTCATGCCTCTACCTATTCTGGATTCCCTTATTGACATGCTTCATCTTGAGAAAAGTTATCAAGAAACCCTAGAATCAAGTGCTAGAGTCAAAGTAATCTCAAATTTGATTATTGCTACTCAACATTTTGTTGAAGAGAATATTAAGAAAAGAATTTCATTTATTTTAGAGTTATGGTATATGAAAAAAACTTTGCCTCTCTCGGTTTGAGAGTTTGGAACACCAAGGAATATTTAAATACTGACTTGAAAAACGACAAAGGTTTTTATAAAGATGGAGTTGTGATTTTTTCAATAAGGGTTTCATAAATGACAAAGAAAATGAGAAATAAAGAAAATTTACCTTCCCCAAGCCACGTCAAACAACTAAAGTTCTTCTAAATTGAAAGAATCAATGTATTGAAGGGACTGCCAACTCAATTAACTGATTTTTCAAGAAGGAAGATGGAAGCATACTAAAAAATTCTTGATTTAGATATCTCTAGCACCACTGTTGAAGCCCCTGACCCTAAGTATATCTCAAATTTAATACTCATAACTCGACAACATTTCAAAGGGAAAATGGAAGAATTAAAAAGGGCATCAACTAAAATGTTTGATAATATGAATGAATTCACACATGATGACATTGAGAAGTGGATTATCAAGCATACAAATAAAAACAAAGATATTGAGAATACATTGAAAAATTTATCTATTGATCTTAGCTAAATTGAAAAGGAGTTGCTTAATATTAAAGTAAAACAAGAAGTGATTGTTGCCCCATTAAGGGACTATTTTCAGGAATGGTTAAACAACTCAATTGTCAAGATTTCCGAAATTCCAACAGAAGAAGTTACAACTGGAAATCAAACCGCAACAAGCAAGGGTACAAAAGAAACAACAACAGACAAATGAAATATATATACCATCATAGTAAGTCCATATTGATCACATACTTCTTCCCTTATCATTTTTCATCTAGTTATTATTCTTCTTTAACTAGAAAAGTATAACTGAATCCTAAAAAACTTATTTTTGTCTTCTTAACAGATCCTTTTGTTTGAAATCCTCCCATGTTCATCTTTCTATTTCCTACTTTCTTGTACATGTTTGTTTTATGTACCACAGGAGCCTCAATCCCAATCCTCTTGACAAATTCCTTTAATTTCAATGCACTTTAACAAACAATATTATTATTTTGAGAAATCCCAAAGAACTAATTTGGGATCAACTTTGACTGTATTTTATAACTCTAAGTCCTTAGTATAAAGTATTTGAAATTGGTCTATCATAATATTATTTTGAGCTCTATAAGTATTACTCTATAAAAGTTCTCTCATGTGAATGGGCCATCTTCTTTTATTTTGAATGTGATTAGAATATTTATTTTCACTATGATGGATGTGAGGATATTTTTATTTTCTATAATGTGTGATGTGTGAGATTCTTGGTCCATTTCTCAGGAATTCTCTTTTATAATTCTCGTTTACTTTTCAACATTTTAATTTTTCTTGAGAATTAAAGATTGGACTATATTAGGTTCCCATATTATTATTGATTCCAAAATTACAAAGAATATCATAAGCCAAAGAGGATTACCACCTATTTAAAAACGCAGGATGATTCATATCCTCATGAGGTTGTCATTTTGGTCGACTGGCAGATTCAAACATCAACATTTTTTGAGACCATACTGGGGAGCAAACTTGAATATTTAGATCTTGTTTTACACCATAAAAATTATATGACTTTGCCTTGGGCTAACTAGCCCCGGTTAGAAATCGCATTGAATAACCAACAAATTATTATGCATCAACTATACAATCTTGCAATAAAAATGGTCGGAACTAGAGAAGAACTAGAAAGGAATTGGGAAACACTAGTCCAAGAAGAAGAAATATAAATTCTCTAAAGACAAAGAAGAGACGAAAGACAAGACTGGAGAAATGAAAGAAGAGATCGAAGAGAACAAGATCTAGGAGATAATTGAAGTTGGACAAATACAGAGGAACAATCACTAGAATAAAATGCAATTAGTTGTGTACCTCAAAAATTGAAAAGCATACTCTTGAAGAAAACAAGAAACTTCCAGACATGGATGGAAGAGAAGAAATACACGAAGAAGCACATGAAGAAAGTCAAGAAGAAAGACATGGATAAAGACAAGAAGAAAGGTGAGAGGAAAGGAGACATGAAGAAAGATGAATGTATAGAAACCTAAGAAGGATAAGAGACTCCCCCCTCGACCTGTGAGGTGAACAACATGAGCTCCTTGTTCTCCCTAAAGGTACTTTGAAAACATTTTCCGGAGATGGAATGTTTGATGCTAAAATACATATTAATGTGTTTTTGGATTTTTGTGATTTTCATCGTGTTCAACATGATGATGTGATGGTAAGGTTACTTCTCCAAACTTTGTCAGGAAAATATTATGGATGGTACATAACATTTCCCACAAGTTCGATTGGATCATTCGATGATATTGAAGTGATGTTATTGAATATGTTCACTCCCCCATTCGCGTATCATACTCTTCTTACTAATTTCACCCAATTTTTTTAAAATAAAAATGAGGGGATAAGAGATTTTAATCTCTGATTCAATAAAACACTGAATAAGATCCTTGAAGACAAAAGGACTAATGATTCAATAATACTTGGTTGCTATAAAAATGTCATGCCACCAAATGTGATGTTCACTATTAGAGCCTCCCAATTTGATATTGTGGATGAAGCAATGACCAAAGCTACAAAGATGGAGGAAATCATGATTGAAACAGGCGTTGACCCTGGAATTATCCTTGGAAGAGTGTAAAGGAAGATGGATAATTTTAACATTGTTGATCCAGGAGAATCTAGTTCGAAAAAGAATAAAGAACAAAAGCCATGGTCTGTTGAAAATTAGGTAGTCGGTCGAGGATTCTTTAAAGGAACTATCCTTGATGTAAAGACAGATCATGTCGCATCCCATGAGATGAAGCAAAGAATCAAGATTGCACAGATGAACATAACCATTATAAAAATGCAAAATGAAATAACAATATTAAGAAGTAATGATAGAGTTACATGCTTAATCCAAGGATGTCAGTCCTAGAACAAAGAACGACCCTTCTCTAGAACAAAGAATGAGGTTTGAAAATGTCGAAAACCAATAAAGATAGAGGGATCCAAGACATCCAACTCTGAATGCCGTAAGTCTTGATGAGCCATACAATGAACAAATGGTCGAAACAAAAAATGATTATTTGCTAGAAGAAGTCTTTGAATCTGTACACATGGATGGATGCGAGACATCCATGTTGTTATCACTCCAGGAAACTCTCCTAGGTTGTATCTCAGAGATGCCTGGTAACTTAATTGCTATTGTAATTATTTACTCAATAATGGATGTGGGGTTGGATCAAGATGAATGTCTAAATCACTGGATTGTAATCTTCAAGACAATCTAATTATATTCAAACAGTACAAGGCCTTCAAGAGCTATAATCAGATAGGTTTGTAAATCATACGGATAGAAAAACAATCAATTAACCAGAACATATATAAACCATATATATGACGGGTCAACGAACTAGCAGTGGCTTCTTATGATTCTTGTTTAATAATTAAAGGTAAGATTGTTGGCATGTTTTACAGACAGTGTGTGCTTGTCATTGATGGAAAGAATAATGTGTGCATCGATGGAAAAACATGAACAACGTAAGCTAAGGAGGATTAGCGCAGAGTCGCGTGTAGGTGTGCACCAGGGATGAGGTTAACTCATTGACAAAGCTCAAGAGAGATAGAGTACTTAGGATCTCAGGTGGATCAAAGGTCGAGGCATTTGACACTTATAAATTTTTCTAAGTAAGGAGGATGTGTAAGCTCGGGCAGAGAAGCGACATTGATCGTTGGATCCCATTCAAAATTCCTGATGACTGTCAGATCTGCATCCAGACAGGAGGAGCACAAAGATGGAGGACAGATCTCTGGTGTTAGATCTGAGCGCAAGGTCTGACCATTGTTGGATCAGGAAGAACCTACACGTTATTTAAAATGCAAGATCGAAGCGGTGGTCCAACTCCATTTCGGAGTTTTGGCTATCAGAAGTTGGAGTGTCGAAACACTTTGCAACAAGAATGCCGAAATTGCGATATGATATGAGTTGTTGAATCAAGATCAGATCTAGACCATCAAATCATAGGACACATGGTGAAAGATCATCATGTCACTGACTGGAAATTCAAAGGAACGGGGTTCCCTAACCTCTCGAATTCGCAATATGCAAAATCACGAAACTATCTTAGCCATCAGATCGAGGTTTGTTCTGGACCGTTGATCTAGCTCCATCTCGGAGTCTCTCCTATCGTGACTTGGAGTGATGATAACCTCCATCTAAGGAATAGCGAGATGCAATATCTTGAAAATATCAGGACCGTTGGATCACCAAGAACATGAACCATCGATCTAAGCTCCATCTCGGAGCTTTTCCTATCGCGACTTGGAGTGACAAGACCCTCCATCACAAGAATCATGAGATGCGAACTCACGATGAGATCTGGACCATCAATACACCAAGATTCTGAACCATTGATCTAAGCTCCATCTCGGAGCTTCGCCTATCATGACTTGGAGTGACGAGAACCTCCATCACAGGAATCGCGAGATGCGAACTCACGATAAGATCTGGACCGTCAATACACCAAGATTTTGGACTGTTGATCTGACTCCATTTCGGAGTTTCGCGGATCACAACTTGGAGAGGCAAGAAACATAACCACAGGAGGGACGAAGTGTCGAAACACGAAATTACCAAATGCAATTGTTGAAAAAAGGCTGTGGTCATAGCCCTTGGTCACATCGGAAAGAGATGGAGGAAAGAGCTAGAGCAACCAAGCTCATTTTCGGGGATCGCGACTAGGAGTGTCGAGACACTTGGTCACCCGAATGTTGAATTGTCGAATGTCAAAATGCCAAAATGAATGCAAGATCGCATGGATCCAATCCAATGGTGTAGGTGAATTTGACCATAATCGAAGGGCTAATATTGCTCCTCGCAGTGTAACTTCTAGAAACCATTGATAGTCTCTGCTAGAGAATTCGAAGAGACCTCTATGTGATCGCTAGAGGAGATGAGGAGTCTCCAAGCTTCGTCCAGTGAAGGAAGACGATTCTTAGAGGGATTGACAGGTGGATGGGCATTGAAGTCTGTAACTGAAAAATAAAGGATAAGCTCGACTGTGCCAAAGAAGACAAAGAGTCTCAATTGCCAGAGAGGTTGAGGAATCTTAGCAGAACACCTAGTGATGCTGGATGCGTGGTGGGACCACCACAGAAGCTGAAGAGTTGCGATGATGATCAGGTAGAGCACTTGATATGTAGAGGCAATTGGCGCGGTATGAGCAAGTAGAGGAATGGCCAATATTGCATGCTCAAGGTGCACAAAAGCTATAAATACACGGTACAGAGAAGAGATTGGGTTACTGTTGTTGCTGGAGATGTTGTTGGAGTTGCTGTGGATGTTGATGTTGAAGGTGAATCATGCATGAAGAAGGATCAGAGTGCAGCAGCTAAATAGAACAGAAGAAGAAATGTGCAGTAAATGGACATGGCGCACAGAGAATAAAAAGAAGGAGAAAAGAATGGGATGCAGATGCATGCTGGAAGACAGTGAGGAAGTCTGAGTAGCAAAATCTTGTAGAACAGTGATGAGACTGGTAAGTTGTTATTGAACACTATATCACTGAAATAGGTTTCAGTATTTCATATTCATAATTCAGGGTGGTTGGGAGGTGCTAAGGAGGACTGGTGTCCTCAGAGGTTCAAGTGGGTGCTTGAACACAGGGAGTTGGTGCTTCCTTCTAGTTGATGCTAGAGAAACCAAGGAGTTGGTGCTTCCTTCTAGTGGGTGCTAGAGAAAAGTAGAGAGTTGGTACTCTCAACAAGTTGCAGCTTGCAAAACAGAGGTTGTAACCTCACAATGAGTTGGTGCTCATATGTATGATAATGTAAAGAATATAAATAATACTTATCATATAAATAAGAAGAGGTTTTTACCCTGTATGGGTTTCCTTGGGAAATATCTGTCTCCGTGTTTCTCATATATGTGACTAATGTTGAATGTGCCATTGTTTATTTCCCTGCATTATTGTGATCATCATTGAGTGCCTTGTAAAGATCTTAAAAGAAGCATTATTGTTTAAGAATGGTAACAACTGATTCACCCCCCCACCCGTCTTAGTTGTCAAACAATTGGTATCAGAGCCAACTCTTTTATCTAAGGGTAGATCTTAGAGCTTAAACATGTCAAGCCATGAAGGAAATTCAACCAATAAGGCCCCTCTATTCAATGGAACAAACTTTGCCTTNACCTACATAATGTCGTTAGGTGCAGATGTCTGGGATGTGGTAGATACTGGTTATGAAAAGCCAGTTGTGCTAGCTAATAAGGATGACGAACAAGAATTTAGCTTCAACGCTAAGGCTATGAATTCTATCTTGAGTGGGCTTGTAGAAGAATAATTCAAAAAAGTTATGCACCTAGGAACTGCCAAAGAAATGTGGGACAAACTCATTAGAAGCTATGAGGGTAATGAGAAGGTAAAGGATGCAAAGCTTCAAACACATAGAATATAATTTGAATAGCTGAAGATGAAGGAAGATGAAACTGTTGGAAAATACTTTCTGAGAGTAGAAGAAATGGTAAATGCAATGAAGGCACTTGGTGAAACAATTGATGAACCTTCTTTAGT
>JASDQU011403787.1:23118-43058 GCA_032191745.1 Picea mariana
TAACTCTCTAACCGTGAGGAGTTATGTGACATTCCACATACCACTAGAAATGGCATGACATATACTACCCATATAGAATATTATTACCTCAAAATATATTAAAACTCATACCATTCTAAATCAAACAAACTTGGTTCCATTACACAAACTTTTGTGCTACCGAAATTCGCAACCAGACTTTCTCCAAGGGTTCACATAAATCACTAAGGGTCAACATCAATATAAAATATCACTCTCCAAAGGTTTAAATCAATGAAAAAAAACAATCCATACCAAATTTCCACCAACATAAGCCAACTATCTGACAACATCGTTAGCAAAGCAGACATGGAGAGACAACTCATCGCCCTAGTGCACCTTTTGAATTATTTTTGGAATCTTAAACATTGGCATTTCCTGTAAATTGTTTTTGAACAAATCATTAAATAAGATCAAAATGCTTGGAAGTTGAAATGATCGTGTGAGATCGAGGAGTTTCACTCTTAGACTTTAATGTAATGAAACTTAAGTAAATTTGTTTTCTTCAAGAAGATACGTAATCGGAGGGAACCCTAGGAAACCTCTTGTATAAGTAGAGGTGTTGTACGCCCGAATGAGGATGCTGCAATTTAGTAGGCTATTGTTGTCATTTAGTTGTGGTTGATTTTAGTTGTTGTTTTTTATCATAGTTGTAGCCATTTACATTTGAATGAATATAAGAGAGGGATATTGATCCAATGTTTGTTGTTGTTGTTTCTTAGAACTTCTCTGTTATTTTGTGTTTTCATGAATGAATGAGTTATACTATTGAATGTGAGAAATTGTGAAGCATTAGATAAGTTTCAATTGTTTCTCTTCTTTGAATTCATGCAAGGTATGCATATTGTCCACAAGGAGTGCGTTGATAGAGTTTGTTTCAACTCAGAAGCTTACAAGAGATTGTGTGAAACTTCCATTTGCAAAGAGTGCAAAGGGATTGTTTGAAGGTGTGGTTAGTCTCCCCTAAGAAGATAAGTCTTGTGTGAGAATCGGTTGAAAGGAGTGAACAGGTTCTAAAATAGACTAAATTTCGAAGAAAACCCTCAAGGGAATTGAAGGTTCGGAAAAAGGACAAGTTCTAGAAAATCAACGGGAAAATTCTTCAAGAAGGAGAATTGTTCAAGTGTTTGTAAGTTGAGAAATCAAGATCCGTCCAAGAGGGAGTGAAAACATTCCAGACCGTTGGATCTGGGAGAATTTGTGTCATGGTTAGCCATGATTTCTCCGTAGGTCAAAGAAAATCTGAGTCCTTGGTGTTGGGAAGGGGTAAGTGTTAGCAGATCTGAAACTTCAGAGGTTTAACACTCCAGGAGGACGCAGGTGAGCGAAGTTGAATAAATATTGAAGTCAATAAGGAGAGGATCTAATCTAGACCATCAGATACAGAAGGACATGTAACAAAGATCTGTGTACTCCATGAGAAGAACACTCCAGAGGAAAACAAAAACATTTGAGACAAATTTTCCGAAGCCCAAAGCCATAGAGTAGATCTGAGTTGTCCATTGGTCAGAGATACGTGGTAGGAGATCTTGTGTTCCAGAGAAAAAGCACTATGGGAGAAAGCATATTTCATTGGAGTAAAAATGCCTGGAGCATCCGAACCCATCGAGGCCGTCCATCAAAGTCATGAAGGTGTCAGTAGATCGTTTACTCCATAGGTTTGTTACTATGGAGGACTTGCATAGAGGTTGTTCGAAAATCATCGGAGCATTGGAGCCCAAAGTCACTGTGGGCCGTATATCTTCTATGCAGAGTGAAGATCATTGATTCTCAAAGGGGACACGTGGAGTGAAAAGATTTACTACGGGGAAATGTCACTCTAGAGGAAAAAGAGATGTGAAAACACGTGAACTCCCGAAGCATGGATTTCCGCAGTAAATCACAATCGTCAGTTGTGAAAAGAACGCAGATTGTATATCTGGTTTGAGGGCATGCTTGTGAACCTAATGTTTTGAACCGCATGGGGAAAAACTTTTATGCCCATGATTTTTGGCCAGGGTCATGCTGAGTACTCTGTGGGTATTCATAGACTCCATAATAAGGGATTTTGCACTAGAGAAGAAGAATTTTGACCTGTGGATAACTTAGAAGAGGATCAACATGAGCCTGTGAGCTGATTCAACTTTCCAAAGTCAACCAATCCTTCACTGAGAGGTCGCGCAGCCTTGAGGGAGAGTAGGGGGGTCTGCATGAAGTTTTATCAAAGATAGGGACACTAAATTTGTTGGTCATTTATGGATAACATTATAAAAGAAGTTGGGGACAAAACTATATTTCAGTTCAACATATCACCCTCAAATAGATGGAAAGACTGAGGTGGTAAATCAGAGGTTGGGAAACGTTTTCAGAAGGTTGGTCACTGAACATCATAGCCAGTGGGATCAAATTCTGTCACAAGCATAGTTTGCATACAATTACTTAGTGAACAGAAGTATGGGAAAGATTCCATTCCAGATAGTGTATGAAATAAAGCCAAGAGGAGTATCATAATTGAGATATATGAAGCATAGTGGATTAAGAAGCATGAGAGCATAAGTCTTCGCTACATAAATGCAGAAGCTTCATAATGAGATCGAGGAACAATCACAAAACAATAATGTAGAGTATACACACAAAGTTGATCAACACAGAAGAGAACATCAATTTGAAGTAGGAGATCAAGTTTTAGCACACTTGAGGAAGGAAAGGTTCCCAAGGGGAACAAATAACAAACTAAAGCTAAAGAAGATTAGACCATGCAAGATCCTAACAAAATTTGGTGCCAATGCTTATGAGATAGAGTTGCCATAGGATGTTGGAATATCACCCATATTTAAAATTTCATACGTGTATCCTTACAGGGAACATGACATAGAAATATTAGAACATCAAGAGATGATTCAGTGGGTGAAGCAGATGTTTGTAGCAGAAAATCCATAGATGGAGAAGATCATTGATCAAAGATTGGTAAGAAGACCAGGAGAAATAATTATCTGGAGTATTTGGTAAAGTGAAAAGGACACCCAATAGAAGATGCCAGTTGGGTAAATGAAGTTGATATCCAAAAGCATGGGAAGTCAGTGTAGGAATTCATGGACAAGAGTCCATGAATTTTTTTCCAGGGGAGTATGATGCAGGAGCATCGTCAAAAAATCACACGTGGAGAGACAACTTAGTGCCCTAGCGCACCTTTTGAATTATTTTGGAATATTAAATGATGGTGTTTCCTATAAATATTTTTTGAACAGATGATTAAAGAAGATAAAAACGCTTGGAATCTTAATCAATCGCGTGAGATCGGAGATTTTCACTCTTAGAATTTAATTTAACAGAACTTAAGTAGTATTTTTTTTTCTTCGAGAAGATAGGTAATCATAGGGAACCCTAGGAGCCCTTTGGTATAAATAGAGGTGTTGTACACCCGAATGAGGCTGCTGCAATTTAGTAGGAGATTTTTGTGATTTAGTTGTGGTTGAGTTTATTTGTTGTTGTTTATCAAAGTTGTATCCATTTACATTTGAATGAATATAAAAAAGGGATATTGATCTAATCTGTGGTGTTGTTGTTTCTTAGAACTTCTCTGCTATTTTCTGTCTTCATGAATGAATGAGTTATATTGTTGAATGCAAGAAACTGTGAAGCATTAGATAAGTTTCAATTGTTTCTCTCAGGCATTATTTTAGGGGATAAATTTCACTCATGGGCTAATTTTCCATGGTTTTTCAAAAAATGAGATTTGCTATCTTAAAAAATATTCGCCCAAATTCTATAGTATAGAATTATTTTACCTTAAAAATCGCCAAAATTTTATAAAAACTATATATGTCAAATATAGTTATAAAAACTATATATTCGCTATTTTATAAAATCCATCCTTAAAATATCCCTGGAAATTTCTCTTCTTTTAATTCATGCAAGGTGTGCATATTGTCTGCAAGGAGTGTGTTGACAGAGTCCATTTTGACTCAGAAGCTCAGAAGAGATAGCGTGAAACTTCCATTTGAAAAGAGTGAAAAGGGACTATTGCAAGGTGTGCATAGTCACCCACAAGAAGCTAAGTCTTGCATGAGAATATATTTCAAGGAGCGAACATGTTCTAAAATCGACTAAGTGTCGAAGAAAACCATCAATGGAGTTGAAGGTTCAGAGAAAGGACAAGTTCCAAAAAATCGCCAGGAAAATACTTCAAGAAGGAGAAGTTTTTAAGTGTTTGTAAGTTGAGCCATCAAGATCCATTCAGGAGGGAGTAGAATCATTCCAGACCATTGGATCTGGGAGAAGTTGTGTGGTGGTTAGCCATGATTTCTCTACAGGACGGAGCAGATCCCAGTCGTTGGTGTTGGGAAGGGGTACATGTTCACATATCTTAAACTCTGGAGGTTTAAACCTCTGGGAGGACGCAAGTGAGCGAAGTTGAAGAACTCCCGAAGTCAATAGGGAGAAGATTTGATCTGGACTGTTAGATCTAGAAGGAAACACAATGGATATCCTTGTACTCTGGGAGAAGAACACTCCAAAAGAAACCAAGAACATTGGAGCTAAATCTTTTGAATCCCAAAGTCGTGGAATAGATCTGAGCTATCCATTAGTTGGAGATAAATGGAAGGATATCCCGTGTTTCAGAGTGGAATAACTATAGAATAAAGTGGATTTTGTTGGACTCAAAACTCCTAGAGCATCGGAACCCATATAAAACATCCATCGGAGTCAAACAGGTGTCAGCAGATTGTGTACTCCGGAGGTTTGTCACTTTGGAGGATTTTTATAGAGGTTGTTCAAAAATTATTGGAGCACTGGAGCCCAAAGTCATTCTCAGTCATCGATATTTGGTGGAGAGTGCAGATCATTGATTCACAAAGGGGACACGTGCAGTGCAAAGATTTAATCCTGGGAAATGTCACTCTGGAGGAAAGTGAGGGGTGAAAACATGAGAACTCCTGAAGCACAGAGTTCCAAAGTAAATCAAAATCATCGATTGTGAAAAGAAATTGGACCGTAGATATGGTCTGAGGGTGTGCTTGCAAAATCAAAGTTTAGAAGCGCACAGGGAAAACATTTATGCCCATGGTTTTTGGCCAGGGTCACGTGGATCACTTTATGGGTATTTGGAGACTCTGGAATAAGGGATTATTCACTTGAGAAGAAGGAGTTTGACCTGCGGATAACTTAGAAGAGGCTCGTCATGAGCCTGTGAGCTGATTCAGCTCACTGAAGTCAATCTATCCTTGACCAGGAGGTCGTGCAGCCCCGAGGGAGAATAGGGGGGTCTGCATTAGTACTTATGGACTTGCAATATACCATTCCAAACTTCTTTATAATTTCTTTTATATACTTGGCCTGGGAGATTAAAATACCTTTATCTTGTTGACATATGGAGAGTCCCAAAAAGAAATACAACTCACCAAATAATGACATTTTGAATTCATTCTGCATGTCTTTAGGAAATTTTTGACTCATTCTGTCATCATCACTTCCAAAAATAATGTCATCAACGTAAAATTCAATTATCAATATAGTATGTTGATTTACCTTTATGTAGATATTGTTATTTTCATTTCCTTTCATGAGCCCTTTTTATTGTAGATACCCATACAATCTTGAATACCATGCTCTGGGGGCTTGTTTGAGTCCATACAATTCCTTCTTCAATCTGCAAACATAATATTCCTTTTATGATAGTATAAATCCTTTTGGTTGTTCGATGTAGACTTCTTCTTATAGTTCTCCATTTAGGAAGGTTGATTTTACATCCATCTAATATACTTTTATTTTCTTATAATATGCATAAGTCAAGATCGGTCTGACTGTTTCCATTCTGGAGACTGGGAAAAAAGTTTCTTCAAAATATATTCCTTCAACCTGAGCATATCCCTTGCATACTAACCTTGCTTTATTCCTAGTTACCTTCCCATCCTCGATCAACTTGTTTTTTAATACCCATTTTTTGCAATTTAGGTTCTTATTCTTACGACTTGGAACAAGTTCCCATGTTTCATTCTTCTCTATCTGATCTATTTATTCTTCCATAGATTTGATCTAGTGTTCATCAATGTTAGATTCTTCAAAACCATTGGGTTTAACTGTGGAAAACAATGTTATATTTCTTTGTTCCTATGAGCATAATTTTCTTCGGGTTTCAACTCCTACAAATTTATTCCCAATTATATGTTCTGGTGGATGATTTTTCTGCACCCAACATCTAGGATTTTTAGGAGAAATCTGAAGATTTTTTTAGCCATCTTCCTTTTGATCTGCTTATGGATGCTCTTATTATTCTTCTTCTTTTGCTTCTTCTACTTCTTCTTTCAAATCCTCTTCTCCTTCCTTCTATGGTGAGTCTTTCATTTCTTCTTTGGGATTTCATACACTTGTCTCATCAATCTTTACATTGGTGGTTTCCACTATTTTGTTGATTCTCAGATTGAAAGACTTGTATTCCTTGATTTTTCTTGAGTACATGACAAATATTCCTTTGTCAACTCTGGAGTCAAATTTTCCAATCCTGGTGTCTTCTCTCTTGATATAACACTTGCTTCCAAATACTCGAAAGTGATTCACATTTGTTGGTCTTCCTTTCCATAGCTCGTAGAGAGTCTTATCATGGTTACTTCTGAGCATTCCTCTGTTTAATATATGAACCATTGTATGTACTTCATGTTCCCAAATGATGTCACCCAACTTGGAATATTTCAACATGGTTATAGCCATTTCTTGTACTATTATGTTCTTTCTTTCAGTGACTCCAATTTGCTAAGGTGTCCTGGCTAGTGAGAATTGTATTTTTATTCAATGTTCGCCAGAAAAGTCTATGAATTATTTCAATGTAAGCTCTCCACCATGTTTTTATCTCAAGCATTTGAGTTTCAAGTATGTCTTTGTTTCAACCATCTCTTTGTATATCTTGAAGTGTTTGAATGCCTATGAATTCTTATTGAGAAAGAAAACTGCAGTCATTCTTGTATTGTCATCAATCAATAGCATGAAGTATTATTCACCATTTAATCCATTTGTTCTTGTTGGTCCACATAGATCATTATGTGAAATCTCCAATGGTTTTGTTTTTGAGTACTCCTTAGATTTTAACTTGGTCCTGGTTTGTTTCCCTATAGACAATTCTTACATAGAGTATTCAATGGATTTGAAATTTAAAACATTTCTTTTAATGCTTCATTTTTTTTTATTTTGACAAGATTGTCAAAGTTCATGTGACCCATTCTTATGTATCAGAGCCAAATTTCA
Source organism: Picea mariana (assembly GCA_032191745.1). Classification (NCBI taxonomy): domain Eukaryota; kingdom Viridiplantae; phylum Streptophyta; class Pinopsida; order Pinales; family Pinaceae; genus Picea; species Picea mariana. The sequence continues at coordinate 30,355 of JASDQU011403787.1, forward strand.
TTTTCCTTTCCTAAGAAATATCTTTATTTTCCAATTTGATTCAAAATATATATGTTGTTCAGAGTCCTTATCTCTATCACCACTAACTTGGTTAATCCTTCTTTCGTAATTTCACATTTTTCTTATTCAAACTAAATTGTGTGTCCTTGATCGCACATTTGAATTATACTAAGTAGATTATGTTTCATATATTCAACCAGTAGAACATTTTCTTCCATGGCATTTTTTCTTCCAAGCTTAATTGTGCCTCTACCTATAATTTTAGCTAAATGATTATTTCCAAATGAAATTGGTCCATCTCTTTCCTTCTTTAGAGTTAGAAACTTGTTCCTATGACTTTTCATATGCTTTGAATAAACACTGCCAACATACTGATCACTTTGTTTGTGTTGGGATTGTAGAGCAAGCGAGCATTGATTTTTCTTTTTTTTCCATATCTCTTATGGTTCTGATATATGATTGTTAATGTTCTTCTTTGGTTCCCTGGATGGAATAGTCAATCTACAATTCTTTGTTGTGTGTCCAAAATTGTTTCATTTGTAACATTCTAATTCTTTGCTCAATGAGGCAAAACTATTTCGGTTTCTGTTGTATGCTTCATAAGATTTTCTGGGATAACTATTATTTAAGTACCTTGCATAGTTTCTTTTGTTCTTGGAAAAGGCTCTGTATTTTACAACTTTATGTCCAAAATTAGACTAATTAAAACAATGACCATAAAATAATCTCTGATACCTGAGAGTAGATGATATTCTTTGTGATGCAATCCTTATGAATTTGTTTTCATGACTCTTCTTTATTTGTGGAATGTTCTTCTTTGGGGGCTTGCATTATTCATTCTTGAAAGAATATCTGACACTATTTGCATAACTTATTTGTTCTTCGTCTTATTTTGTTGTCTTGGAGCTAGATCCTTTCTTATTATGTACTTGATTGTATCTTAGTCCATATATGTCATTTGATGGTATTTTATTGTTGATGATTTAATCCAATATTTTGGTGCTCTTCTGCTGCATATCTTTCTTCTAAAGATATTTCATTAAATAAATTATTTATTCTTCCAAGCTTCTAATCATTTTATCCTTTTCTTCTAATTGAGTTCTGAGTATTTCCTCAATTCTTTTTTCTTCTTCTATTTAAATTTTTAGACTCATGATCATCTGCTCAATTTTTTCAAAGTTGAAATTTTGAGATACCTCTTTCATTTTTAACTCTGCCTTGAGTGACTTATTTTGGTTTCTTTCTTTCCTAAGTTCTTCTAATGCACTGATTAGATCTGCTCTGAGATCGAATTCACCTTATTCTTCATAATCATCTTCTTCCATGAAGAGTTCTCTTTATGAATCATTGTCACTATCATTATCCTCCTGGTTTGATGAGGAGTTGTCCTTCTTTGAGTAGAAAATCTTCTTGAAGAATTTCCTTTAGTTTCTTCTCTTGTTTTCGTTTTGATGTTTCTTTTCCCTTTTAGAATCGTTTTCTTCATCACTGTCTTTATTCTTATGAGGACATTTAGAAGAAAAATGACCGATACCCCCACAATTAAAACATTTCAATGGAAGCATACCTTTGTAGTTATCGGTTCCTTTCTTTAATTTCCTTACAAATTTATCCATCTATCCATCTATTCATCTTCATTTGAATCGTCACTACAATTGCATCCTGGTTTTCAATTTTGCTTGTTATTTTTCTTTGTCTTCTTAATTTCCTTGAAATCTACTTACGTTGTGACCGAGTTCCCTTGTTTTGTTCTCATTTCACAGGTTATAAATATTCCATGTATCTCGTCCATGCTCTACTCTTTCTTCTAGGGATGGTATTTTAGGATCAAATTTCATAGGAAGATACCTCAATACCTTTTGAACAACCACTGGTCCATCAACGTCTACTCCCAATCCCTTAATAGTGTTAAAATTCCTTCAACTCGCAGAAGGTAGGCTGCAATGTCTTCATCTTACTTCATCTTAAATTTTTCAAACTTAGCTCTGAAGATTTGAACCCTAGCTCATTTAAGGTTGGCATCTCCTTCATAATCATTTTGGAGTTTATCCCAAAGATCCTTTGCACTGTCACAATGTATAATCTTGAGAAATATTGAATCAACTAGACTACTCAGGATGGTACCTTTATCCTTTGATTTGTTTTCGTTGAGTTTCTTTCCATCTATGTTAGTTGGCAGAGTGGTTGTTTTTGTATACCCATCTACTATTGATTTCCAAACATCAAATCCCTATGCCTATTAAAACATTTTCATCATTTTATTCCATAAGGTATAGTTCTGACCATAAAATGGTGGTGCTCCAATCTTAGCATATTCCATCATCTCCTTCTACTGGTTAGATTGCTTCCTGAAGGATCTTCTTTGATACCAATTGTTTGAATAGTGAGAGGGGGGGTGAATAAGCATGAGAACAATTAATAATTTTAATCAAAATATAAAACCTCCAATAAATATCATGAGAATTCAATATATCTTCAAAACCATAATTCAATGCGTAGACATCCCATAAGAACAGTACACCAAAATTTTACGTCGAAATCCAATGCGGGAGAAAACCACATAATGTTTTTCTTATTTATCAAAGAGTACATTTATTGGAAGCAACAAATTCCTATTTCTCTAGCTACAACTGGAAGGAGGCTCCAACCCCCTATTTACAGGCTGCAACCTGAAGGAAGCTCCAAATCCTTAATTTAACTGGCTCCAATCGAAAGGAGGCTACAATCCATTTTCCTTTCTACATCCAACCACCTTGAAATATAAATGTAGACCAATATGTCAATACCTTTTTCGTTGGAAGTGATAACTTGTTGTTGCTACTATTTTTTATACTTTTGTTGTTGATACTAATTTTGATATCTCATCAAGACTGCAACCACACATATCTCATACCAATATCCATAAGAGAATTCTCCAAATCAAATTCTTATGAATCACTAATACATATATGTTCTTGATTTTTTCAGAATACTCACTCTAACATACACAGGAAGACATACCTTCAACCTGTAGCTGAACTAAGTTTTTAGATACATGATACTGAACAGGTCTGCTAGCAGTGGGTAAATGCATGCATGGTGCCAAGACAACTTCGTTGGGGTACTGAATAGGCTTGATGGAAGATAAGCACTATTTGGGTTCAAGAAAATTATCAGATGTAAATTTTGATATTGGCCTTAAGTATCCTTCATTTTGAATCAAAATTTATTGGACAGGATAGAGGCGTCAGAATGGGTTAATTGACATCCCTTCCGAGGCTATGGATGCTTGCTGGCAGCAGTGGCCCTTTCAACAGTGTCAAAGACATTTTCTTGAACATCGTTTCTCTCGTAGTTAAAAAAATTTCACCATATTTGATTTGGATAGAAAGATATCCGAAGCTGGACTGTGTTATGATTGTTGATATTTTTGATGTCCTTTAACTATTCTTTGATCTATAATCATTCTAAACAATCCTAACATGAAATCTTTGGTAATGCACAGATAAACTCTTCTTCCAGTAAGTTGCCATTGTTGGCATCCATACATGATTTTTTCCTTTTAAAGTGACAAATAACACTTTTTGTAGATGCCTACGCTTCATCATGTAAATATTGCTATTTGAAGGTGACTACTCGGTTGAAAATAAGCTGTTTTGATTGTTCCTAATTTATTATTTTTGTTTTCATGCTTCATTCATGACTCAAAGCATGAATGAAACATTGAAACTTATAATCAAGTTGCAATTATATCCAATGCTTCGTCTTTATGTAGGGTCAATATTCTTACAACTCTTTTAATGAATGTTGTTTTTCTTTGAATCTTATCATATATCAATAAAACATTTGATTTTGAGTTACCCTGGGATTATGAGCTATATATTGAGTACTTTGTAAATACATCAGTAATAGATTGGCATTAAGACTACAAGCTTCTTCATTTCTTGATAGATCATTTTTGTTTTTAAAATCCTTTGATTGGTATTTTGATTTTTGGATCGCATCCTCTCCTAACCTTGGGAAATCAAGGTGCCCATTACATATGATGAGATTCAAACTCGTTCGTACCCTGTACTCTATTTGCAGTGGCAGTTTGAATCGACAGATCCATCATTCCAAACTAAAGTCTTGGGTTTTGCTCTGTACTCTAAACATTTGTTACCAGAAACACCCAAATTTCATGACCGAAACCCCCATTGCTCATGCTATGGTTTCCTTGGTGTGTTCCTAGTTTTCTTTCCAGTGTTTTAGCTTGGGCTTACCTGCTACCACTACCATCAAAACCCACAGTTGTTTTGAGTCGCTCCTATTACAGTCTATTCAATCCCATTTTTGCCTTCCAGAGACACGTTTTTGTCGGAGCATTTATGAGAAAACTGTGATGAATTAGATCAAACCCTTGGAAGCCCATAACAAAAATAGGCCCATTTACCTTCTTCAAGAGCAGATTCTTTAGAAACAATTTCATTTCACAGGTATGTTTCATTTTTTCGACAACATTTTCTCAGAAAATTTGTTGCGTTTAAGTTTTCTTTATTTGCATTTCCTCTTTGTGGATTTGAAGATCTGTAGAAAACAATTGAGTTCTATCACAAACATTCTTACAGTGCTGTATAAACCTCTAATAGAGAATCCTCTTTTTTCCTCAAGTGGCAGGCCAAATTTCTTGTGTAAAAACCCTTTTGAAAGGGAAATGCTCGATCAGTCTTTGTGTGAGCAACGAGATGTCATCCCCAAGCTTCTTTAAATTCCTGAGCATGAACAAGTTTTCTTCCCTAATCTTAACATAAAATCCCCCAGTGGAAACCCTTCCAAACAATCAATAATTCGACTCTATGGATAACCTCCTGCCTTGCCTGAGAGGTAATAAGGATTTTATAGGAATCAAACTCAACCAAAGGCCGACAGTGGATGGTGGTAGTGTTTTAACACACAATCTTACACTTCCTCAACCATTTTCCTCTGCTGTACATTGCGGGGTTTGTTTATACTAGATCGGTCTGCATTACAAATACATTCTCGTCCTTCAAGAAAAGATCAAAGATCTTATAGCTCAAAATGACTCATTGACAATCGAAAACCACGAGCTCAAGATTAGTGCACAAAGGCAAGGAAAACATTTCAAAAGGACTGGCAATGTCATAATAAAAAAAGTTGAGTGTGTCAAGGCAGTGATCAACTCTGATATTTTATGATTCGAATTTAGTATTCAGTTGAAAGGTAAGATTTGTTTTTTTATCTTAGTTATGATTTTATTGTTATTTTTCTAATTAATATGTATTGAGTTAGATTCCTATTGTTTAAAATAAGACTAGCTATAGAATCAACAAATTTTGTAGCCAGTCAATTCTCATGTAAAATTTTGGAAAATATTAGTTAAATAAATATCTAATTTCTTCTTTTCGTTTTTCTTTTAGGATATCATGTATATTGTGGTGATCTCATAATCTGGAGCATTTCTAGACTTAGTTAATTAGCCATTCCTTTTGGTTTATTTTGTAAATCAAAACAAAAAAATTTCATAATTTTGGATATACAGTTTGATATTGAGTGGCTTTTTGGGCCCTCTATTTTTGCAACTTGTAGATCCTTTTGAGATCTAATCCTATCTTACAAGATATGATGTTTAGCTTGAAACAACTCTTTAAATACTAAATATTTTTTTTAATGAAGAATCTTAGCCTGGGGTTGAAGGTGGACTATTAATTTACAAACTTGAATGGAACAACAATTTTCATTTTAGCTTTAGCTTCCTGTAAATGGTGTTTTTATTTATACCTTGTTTATCCTGATAAACTAATAGTTTTTGATAGCTTTAGACTTCACAATCTGCTATGTTTTTGAGATAATTCTTTTATAAATATCGTCCATATTTGATGCTTCAGATATTAACAGTGTGATCATCCATTCAACTTAAATGACAGTATTTCTCTTTAATTTTTAGTTGAATGATAAAATGAAATATTGTTACAACCAGATTTATCTTAATGTAATCGCTTGCGATCATAAGATTATAGGGCCTATTTGTACCATCTATTTTGTTATTAAAACTCAACTGCCAACACACTATTCTAGATTTATTTAGAATAGTCTCAAGGTTCGTTGTAGGTTTCCCTCTTGGACATGGTATCTGGACGTTCTCTAATCATGCAAATACTTGGATACATATCACTAAATCACTAACATGTTAGCTCATTTACGTTTTTCTGTCGTTTACTTATCAATGAAGTTAGTATGTATGGTTCATCTTTTGACTATACACACATTTATGTTTCATTGTATTTTTTCTTTTTTAGTTTATATTTATAAAGGAAAAAAACAAAAAATATTTTTATGTGCTTTCTTTATCTACTTCCTAGCAGCAATCATTTTTCACATTGATTTTTGTAAGTTTAGATTAAAACTTGCAGTTTGTATATCATGTACATAAGTTAGATAAGTAAATCTTCCTTTTAAATACATCTACAATAGTTACATTATACGCATGTGTGTGTGTGTGTGTGTGTGTGTGTGTGTATATATATATATATATATAGTGATTAGTAATTAGTTACTTCATTTCTTTTATTTGTTTCTTTTAATACTTTTAGATTGGGTAATGGAGCCATTAAACCCGTCGGAACGAGTTACACCAAACGGCTTGGGTTATTTAGACAACCTCGGACCGAACTTGTTCTCCTAGTTGACAGATGGTCAATTTTTCCCGTCAACAAATGGCGCTAGAAGGAGTGTCGAATGACTAGATGGCCTTGTAGGAGCCTTTATTTCGAATGTATTTAATTTTCCCATGGCTCCCCAAATCACTGTGTTGGAACATGCTTTCCACTTCTCATTACTCGATGTTCCCAATAAAACAGTCTCTCACTTGTCCAAACTCACCTTTGATGGTGGAGGCAATGTATCTCCTAAAGACCACCTTAACAAGTTTTGGTGCAAATGCATCAAACATGATATTTCTGATTTAAGAGTTTTATGCAGATTGTTCACTTTTACTTTTAGAGGTTGGATTCAACATTGGTTTGAGTCTTTTCCAGCATGTCACATTTTTTATTGGTTTCAATTTGTAGATGAATTTTTAGATGCTTTTGAAATCTATGATTACAATCAATTATGTGAAGAATTTCAAACTTTGGTAATCAATGGTGATTCCTCTTCAGAAGACTTTTCAACAAGAATCCATCATTTTCTCTATAAATTTAATCTTGATGACAGGTCATTTGTATTAAATCTCCTCTATGATGCGTGTCTCCTTTTCATCCAGTCATATTCAATCGCGAATGACGAACCAGTTATAAATCCTATCACTCAATTGCGAGAAGAATTTTGTTCGCAGGATGAGAAAAGTCCATCCAAAAATTTTGAACAAGCAAGGGGGTAAGAATCTATTGACAAGGTTCTCACTGACAACCAAAATGGTTTTTCCTTAGAATCATTGTATTTTCAGTCTTCGACCTTCTTGGAAGAAGATTCGTTTCTAGTTCAAGGTGAATGTCCCCATTCTTGTAACTCGTTCTCTAATCAATATTTAAATTCAGTTATTAAAGAACATTTAGGTGACAAAAATCATCTTAAACATTCTAACACTCCTATGAAATTGACTAGAGATGAAGATATGCAATTTGAAGGAAAAACCTTAAACCTCCATCCTCAAATAGTACCTTATCAACACGAAAGATTAGATGTTTTTCTTGAAAGTTTTGAATTATCTATCATATGGAAGGAAAACCTAGATGATCATATTATGTTGAAGAATTTATCACCAAAACAGAGTGAAAATTTTAAAGAAAGTGAAAAGAAATGTCTTGAGAATACCATTGTTAAATATCATAGCTCAAGAGATTCTTTTCATGTACTTATTTTTTGTTCCTTTTACTCTTTATATCATGATCTCTTCTTAGATTCTGGTGGACTTGATACTTTACCCACAACATCCTACTCTTTTCCGCCACAATCATATCCTTTCGATATGCCAAGATTTGGTGAAATCAATTCTAATCATATCATTTATAAAGTAGGATTTGATGCTCTTTCACTTTCATCACTCACATGGGAAAAAGACATGTTGCTCGATGATTTTACACAGTTTGTTTTTGAAAAAGACATTGCACTCTCCCTCATGGAGATCAAACATTCTACGCTGCATATCCGTTCTTTAATAAGATCGAATTTTAATGTTTATGATTCACATTTTGAAATGATCAATCTCATAAAAGGAAGCGTTCAAATCAATGATCTAATTGATGTCATGAATCCTCTTATGATGTGTTCCCTGTTGATATATCCATTTCGTCAAAGTCATAGTTTGCATCCTAATTTTTATGATAGGATCTTAGAATGGATGGAGGATTCATACATCAAGAAATTTCAAGGGAATGGTAAGATCATGCTTGATTTGTTTTTAAATGATGATTATGAAGGTAAGTATGATATATTTCTGTCATTTTCGATATACTACCATTCTTGTTAGTAATATGTGACTTTGTTTCTACTGTAGGATTGGAGTTACTCCGATGGCTACATTGGAAGCATGACTTCATGTAGTATTATGATTTGTTTCGTAGTTAGAGTAGGTTTAGGAGTAGGTTTTCGTTTAGTTTTATTCCTCATTGTTTCTCTTTGTAATAATGAAGTCATGAGCACAAGTGGGCATAATAAGAGAACCATAATATGATTGTTTTCAGAGAAGTCCACTTGATCCTTTTCTCTCTTCTTTTCGTTGAATATTTCTTTTCAAAGCCGTAATATTATTATAAAAATTTTAAATGAAAAGTAAAGAGATAAATAAATATGAATTGTAAATTCAACCCTGACCCAAGGTACTACGAGTAGGATTGCATTCACATCAATGAAGATTTATTTTATTTTATTTCAGTGTCTTAAGAGATATTTCGCGTGATGTTTTCAGATCCACCTCTTGTACATATTTTTATGTTTTGATTTATTTTTATTTTCTGATTTTGGTTCTTTTCTTTTTGTTTGTTTTCATTGCTTTGTGGTTAAACTTATGTCTGTGTCACCTTTTAGTTTGTGGAGGGGAACCATAATGCATCATTATGAAGAAAATGTTAAGGTCTTTTCAAGAGAATCAATGCTACGAATTACTAAAACACAGACTAGCTAAAAGAAAATTTTTGTTTCAAACAGATTACCTGGTCTCACTTTATAATTATGAGCAGACATGACCATATTTAAAGATTTTTACGCTGACCCTGCTTTTAAATAAAGCAACTCAAGTATGCCTTCGTGTCCTCGAAAAATTAGTTTCATCAAGGAACTAATTTCAGATCATAATGAAGGTCAATAAGTAGAAAATTAAGGGTTGGAAAATAACAAGTGTTTTAAATACTGAAAGTTTCAACATCACAACGCTCTTTTGATTATATTTAAATTTATACCAGATTGTAAGCAATTTCTCGAGAGTTGTGGGAAGTGATTGTAAACCCGCCGAGATATTGAACAGGTTTTCTAGCAGTAGGTAAATGCATGCATGGTGCCAAGACATCTTCATCGAGGTACTAAAAAGGCCTGCTAGTAGCGAAGCAATGTCAGGCTCAAGAAAATTATTAGGTGTAATCTTTGATATTGGCCTTAAGTATCCTTCATTATGAATCAAAATTTCTTGGACAAGATAGAGGCGTCAGAATGTGTTAATTGACATCCCTGCCGAGGCTATGGATGCCTACTAGTAGCAGTGGCCCTGTCAATAATATCGAAGCCATTTACTTGAACACTGTTTCTCTCGTAGTTAAAATTATGTCACCAGATTTCATTTGGATAGAAAGATATTTGAATATGGATTGTGTAATGATTGTTGAGATGCTTGATGTCCTTTAACTATTATTTGATCTGTAATCATTCTAAACAGTTCTAACATGAACTCGTCGGTAATGCAGAGAAAATTGATTCTTCCAGTAAGTAACCATTGTTGGCAGCCATACACAATTTTTGCCTTTTAAAGTGACAAATAGCAATTTCTGTAGCCACCTATCCTTCGTCATGTAAATATTGTTATTTGAAGGTGACTACTTGGTTGAAAATAAGATGTTTTGATTGCTCCTAATTTATTATTTTTGTTTTCATGCTTCATTCATGACTGAAAGCATGAATGAAACATTGAAACTTATAATCATGTTGCAATTATATCCAAAGCTTGGTCTTTATGTAGGGTCAATATTCTTACAACTCTTTTAATGAATGTTTTTTTTCTTTGAAGCTTATCATATATCAATAAAACATTTTTTTTTGAGTTACCCCTGGATTATGAACTATATCTTGAGTACTTTGTAAACACATCAGTAATAGATTGGCATTAAGACTACAATCTTCTTCATTTCTTGATAGATCATTTTCATTTTTAAAATCCTTTGATTGGTATTTTGATTTTTGGATCGCATCCTCTCCTAACCTTGGCAAATAAAGGTTCCCATTACATATGATGAGATTCAAAATCGGTCATACCCTGTACTCTATTTGAAGTGGCATTTTGAATTGATAGATCCATCATTCCAAACTAAAGTCTTGGGTTTTCCCCTGTACTCTAAACATTTATTACCAGAAACGCCCAAATTTCATGACCGAAACCCCCATTGCTTATGTTATGGTTTCCCTGGTGTGTTCCTAGTTTTGTTTCCATCGTTTTAGCTCAGGATTACCTCCTACCACTACCATCAAAACCCACAGTTGTTTTGAGTTGCTCATGTCACAGTCTGTTCAATCCTGATGAATTAAATCAAAACCTTGAAAACCCATAATGAAAATAGGCCCATTTACCTTCATCGTGGGCAAATTCTTCAGAAATGATTTCATTTCATAGGTATGTTTCATTTTTTGGACAACATTTTCTCAAAAAATATGTTGCGTTTAAGTTTTCTTTATTTTCATTTCCTCTCTGTGGATTTGAAGACCTGTAGAAAACAATTGAGTTCTATCACAAACATTCCTGCAATGCTAGATAAACCTTTGATAGAGAAGCATCTTATTTCCTCGAGTGGCAGGCCAAATTTCTTGTGTAAAAACCATTGTGAAAGGGAAATGCTCGATCACTCTTTGTGTGAGCAACGGGATGTTAGCCCCAATCTTATTTAAATTCCTGAGCATGAACAATTTTTCTGCCCTAATCTTAACATAAATTCCCCCAGTGGAAACCCTTCCAAACAATCAACAATTCGACTATGTGGATAACCTCCCATCGTGCCTGAGAGGTAATAAGGATTTTACAGGAATCAAACTCAGCCAAAGGCTAAGAGTGGATGGTGGTAGTGTTTTAACACACAATCATACAATTCCTCAATCATTTACCCCTGCTATACATTGTGGGGTTTGTTTATACTGGATCGGTCTGTATTAAACAAACATTCCCGTCCTTCAAGAAAAGATCAAAGCTCTTACAGCTCAAAATGACTCATTGACAATTGAAAACCGCGAGCTCAAGATCAGTGCAAAAAGGAAAGGTAAATGTTTGAAACGGACTGGCAATGTCATAATAAAAAATGTTGAGTGTGTCAAGGGAGTGATCAACTCTGATATTTTAGGATTCGAATTTAGTATTCAATTGAAAGGTAAGATTTGTTTTTTATCTTAGTTATGTTTTTATTGTTATTTTTCTAATTAATATGTATTGATTTAGATTTTTGTTGTTTAAAATAATACTAGCTACATAATCAACAGATTCTGTAGCCAGTCAATTCTCCTGTAAAATTTTGGAAAATATTAGTTAAATAAATATCTAATTTTTTCATTTCGTTTTTCTTTCAAGATATCATATATATTATGGTGATCTCATAAGCTGGAGCATTTCTGGACTTAGTTAATTAGCCATTCCTTTTGGTTTATTTTGTAAATCAAAACAAAAACTTTCATAATTTTGGAGATACAGTTTGATAATGAGTGGCTTTTTGGGCCCTCTATTTTTGTAACTTGTAGATCCTTTTAAGATTTGATCCTATCTTACAAGATAGGATGTGTAGCTTGCAATAACTCTTTAAATACTATAGATTTTTTGTAATGAAGCATCTTATCCTGGGGTTGAAGGTGGACGATTAATTTACAAACTTGAATGGAACAACAATTTTCATTTTAGCTTTAGCTTCCTATAAACGGTGTTTTCATTTATACTTTGTTTATCTTGAGAAACTAATAGTTTTTGGTAGCTTTAGACTTCACAATCTGTTATGTTTTTGGGATAATTATTTTATAAATATCAACCATATTTGATCATTGATGCTTCAGATATTAACAGTGTGATCATCTATTCAGCTTAAATGACAAGATTTCTCTTTAATTTTTAGTTGAATAATCAAATTCAATGTTGTTACAACCAGATTTATTTTAATGTAATCGCTTGCGATCATAAGATCACAGGACCTGTTTGTACCATCTATTATGTTATTAAAACTCAACTACCAACAGACTATTCTGGATTTATTTAGAATAGTCTCAAGGTTCATTACAGGTTTCCCTTTTGGACATGGCAGTTGGACGTTCTCTAATCATGCAGATACTTGGATACATATTGCTAACTCACTAACATGTTAGCTCATTTACATTTTTCTGTCGTTTACTTATCAATGAAACTAGTATGTATGGTTCATCTTTTGACTATCCACACATTTATGTTTCATTGTATTTTTTCTTTTTTAGTTTAGATTTATAAAAGACAAACACAAAAATTATTTTTATGTGCTTTATTTATCTACTTCCTAGCAGCAATCATTTTTCTCATTGAT
>JASDQU011403788.1:0-20842 GCA_032191745.1 Picea mariana
AAAAAAAAAAACAATAGTAAAAGCACAATGTAGGGAAGTTTGTAAGTTCCGTAGAAGTGTTTCAGTGAAGCCGTGAAGGCTTACTAAAACATAACCTTCATGTAAGATCAGGGAAAAACAAACTTAATGACCCATTTATGCATTGATGTGTTGGAAAATTGGTTTTCATTCATGTCAACCATTGGAGAGTGAGATTGGAGATCGATGTCAATTCTTAGAGATTGATGTCAACCTTTGGAGAGGACTAGAGAAGTTGGATAATTGATTGACATTTGTATTATTGAGATTGATGATCATTTATTTTGGTACATTTGATGTTATCTACATGTAGTGTAATACCCCTAGGCTGAACCCAATTGTAAATGTAAATGCAAATGTACTTAAGCTGGTGAGTTCTTTGATATCAGTTTTGTATGAACCTTCCATGGTAAAGTGCGCACATGTACTACACACTAAAATCTTTCTACCATGTTTCATGGAGAAAGTGAAAGGCCATGTTTCTTCTACTGAAGTTATGTGAAATCCTGTTGAAAGCAGCTTAAAGCCTGTGTAGCATCCAACCAAGACAAGTCGCAGGATATAGGGGGTTTAAGGGGGCCCTAGCCAAGTGTTGTGTCACGACCTTCTTTCCCTAAGTCAATAAGCGATGCAAGTGCTAGTATCAGGGGGTGGGTGAGGATGGATGAAGTGATAGAACTACCACCTTCATGGGGCAAACAAAAGTGATCAAGAGTGTCAATCTCTCCTTCAAATCTCAAGGTTGAAGCTTAAGTCTAGTAGAAGAGGGGGTGATCGCAAGGGTAACGATTCAGTAGCAGGCTCGGTTGGAAGGAGGTAAATACGGTTGGTATTCTTCCTCATCTACCATAGGTTTGGTAGCATTCATTCCCAATCCAGTTCTTTTTGTTCCTCATCCAGGGGCTGTGGGGCGGGCAGTAGTGGCAGATAGCAGCGAGTGAAATGGGAGCAGCCTAAACCGTGAAAATGAGGTTGTGGGAGAGCACAATATAATATTTGTGCTACTAGGCAGACATTCCATTCTCTATTTGTTTCAAACCCCGCATCTACATCAGGAGGGGGAGGATGACCCCCTCCTAGATTCAGATCCATGGTCGAAAGGGCGGGCCCGAACACTTGCTGCAGTGACTAGCATTCAACTATAGTTTGGCTCTTGCTACTTTTTATACTCAACACTTTATTTATTTTTCCTTGCATACCTTTGAGCTCAATTTCTTGATGTAGTGTGCACATTCTAGGATAACGCACGTAGAAAACTTAAGTTCATGTGATTTTGAGGTCAGGGAGACTTTGTGTATATGTTGTGTTTTATAGGATGGTGAGCAAATTATTATAAACTAGGAGGCTTATGTTTTGAATTAGGCTAGAGAACCTACATGTTAAAGGCCAGTGAGCCTATTTTTGTGTGTGTCTCATGAGTAATATAATACATCATTGTGTGTAGACCGACCACGATAAAAGAGTATGGGGGACTAAAATCCACTAGTTAGAGAAAGGGGGTGATACAAGTTAAGGAAAAGGGCTATGTTAGGGAGATTTAGCCAAAAAGGAATATTATATTAATATTCATTAAAGTATAAAGTGTGGATAATTATTTTATCCTAAGTTATAGGGATGGGGACAAGTAGGCCAAAGTAGCTCCCAACATGACAAGTGTCAAGTTGGGAACATGCATACATATATCTTGGACTTAGTTCATTTTCCTATCATTCCATGATTATTCACTCACTCATTCAGTTGTCCTTCATACCTTCCTGTACCTATATCTGTACTTGAACCATTACCATAGCCATACCTATACCTGGTTAGCTCAGGAGAGAAACTAAAGAAGTGGGTTTCCAGGCCCGTGAGCAATCTCTCTAGGTGAGAGAATTGTTGGGGATTGATTCCCGAAGGTGCTAAAATGTAGCTACAGGGATCTGAGACTTCCTGTCTGACCTGTTGTTGAACCTCAGAAAGGAAGTGGGGTAGATGAGGGACTGTTGGGCAGAGAAGGGGAAAAATTCCTCGGATGGGACATCAATGTGGGGAATGAGGGACTGTAGGATGTTAGTTTGAGTTGGCACATGTGACGAAGTATTTCTTGTTGTCTGAGATACATCATCTTGGTTGGGAATCCATTTACCTAGGTGGAGTTTAGTCCCATCTCGGGGCTGACCCACTACTGCGAGTGATGAGCAGTGTGGTATAAGGTTGTGAGGTTCATGGAAGGTATGAATGTAGTTGGTGATATTCTTACCAAGATAAGTGTCAATTGTGTGTTAATTTATATGCTGCATTATTATTTATGTGTTTATTTTTATGGGTTTTCCATGTGTGTGGTTTCTACCTGTCTTTATATTTATGGGTATTTCCTGTCTATGTTGCATGTATATGTTTATTCTTATTTCTGTCTAAATATGTGCATTTACAGAATGTATTTTCCTTTTTTGAGTTTTATATATAAAGTTATGCAATATTTTCTATGTGTGTATTTTTTAATTTGCATACAGTTCGAAACTTTTTACGTGGCATATGCCAGTTGGATGCTTGGGATGTTACAATATGATATGAAAGCTCTAGTTTTCAACACTGAGCCTGGATGGGCCAACAATGTTGAATTTAATTGAAAGTTCATAGAGGATTGATTTCGAAGTGGCCAAATTTCATGTTACAGAGCGTCCATGGTCAAAATTAGAAGCAATTGTGTGGAATTGGGAAAAAGCCCCAATTTCTGTTGTTAATTTCATGGGGAAATTGAGAAATTTGGCCAAGTAGTGAGATATTCCTTATTTAATATTTGTTCTAGTAAATTCAGGGCTAGAATTTATTGAATTTGAATTTACAGGGAAGGCATGATAGATGGAGAGATATTAGTTGATTAAAATTCTCAATTCGTGAATTGAGTTTGGGAAAATTCATTCCAGAAATGTCAACCAAAAATGATTTGTTGTTGCAGAGGTTGAATTGTTGTTATCGGGGTGAAATTGAACAAATTTCATAGTTGCAGAATGTTTATGGTGAAAATTGGGAAAACGTTTGGCAAAAGCCCCAATTTCGACAGGTAAATTCACGAGAAATTGATGCACATAAAAATGAATGTGTGTCAGTGGATGCACTAAAAATACATGATGCGTAGTGAAAATCTTTTGATATGTGGAAAACTATTGGAGTGCGGGTGCGCGTGCTAAAATTTGGTGTTGCGTGGTGCAGAGTGGAATTGCGCGAAAAAATATTGGTGTGCGAGTGCGCATACTAAAATTTGGTGTTGAGCGGTGCAGAGTGGCATTGCGTGGAAAAATATTGGCATGTGGGTGCACGTGCTAAAATTTAGCATTGTGTGGTGTAGACTATAATTGCATAGAAAAATAATGGTGTGCGGGTGTGGGCACTAAAATTTGGTGCTGTGCAGTGCAGAGAGGCATTGCACGGAAAACTATTGGCATGCGGGTGTGTGCACTAAAATTTGGCACTACACGGTGCAGAGTGGTAATGCATGGAAAATTTGGGTGCTCGAGTGTGTGCACTTAAAATTTGGCACTGTGCAGTGCGGAGTGGTAATGCGTGAAAAATATTGGCGCGTGGGTGTGCGTACTTAATTTTGGTGCTGCGCAATGCAAAGTGGTAATGCGAGGGAAATTTTTGCGTGTAGGTGTGCGCTCTAAATTTAACATTGTGCGGTGCATATTGAGTGGCACGTGCGTAATACTGGTGCATGTGGTGTGCACACACATAATAATCGTGCTCATGGTGTGCGCAATATTGACAGAGTGCAAAGGAATTTAGTTGTTGTGCGCACAATGTGGGTATATGTTGTCGCGGGACAATTTAGTTAATGGTGTGCGTGGTGTACTGGTGCGTGATGGGGGCATACTAAACTTTGGCATGCTTCAGCATGTAGAGTAAAATGCACACGACACAAAAATTGTGCACAACAGGTATTAGTGCATGAACCAAAATAGTGAGCGGTGAATATTAGCATGCGGCACAAAAGTAGTGCGCACCAATTATTGGCGCAACCAAGAAGTGATCCACATTGGTTATAGGTGTGGAAAGCATGCACTAACTTATGGTGTTGTTGCGCATGCCTGATATGTGTGTATAGGTTCAAATTTGTGTGCACGAATTTGTTTGGATGGTCTACAACAACAGAAAACTAGTGCAATTATGTGACATTTTATATTGTTTGAAGGTCATCTTTTTGCTACGCGTTTTTGAGGCCCTAAACAACATTTTTAGCTACTCAAAAAATGTGAGAACTATCTACAATTTGTCTCTACAACCGAAATGAAACAGCTCGGAGAGATATTTCTAATGGTGTAAACCATTCATCAAACATAAATTTTATGAGGAATTTATAGGACAAACAGTGGAGGGTAAATTTTAAGACCCAACTAACTTTGAAGGGCCATAACTTTCTTCTCTGAAATCAGATTGAGATGTAGGAATAGTCTATGGAAATCTATTGAACCATACAAGAAATTCTTAGATCTGAATTAAATTTTTGGGCATGTTAAAAATGTTTAATATGGAAAAGAAGGTATCGGTAGCATTCCAGAACAAAAACATGAACTAGCCAAGAACTTCAACAGGTTGTAACTAGCAGCCCAGAACCCAGAAAAAGGTGAAACTTGGACAGACTATCCAAAATATGTATATGAAAAAACTAAATTGAGATCCTACTAAAAATCTAATGGAGTAGGTGAAAATATTCATAACTACAACGCATAATTGCACCAAGTTGAAGAGTGAACAGAAACATTAATGGACAATTTTCAAATAACCATAATGTTCTACTCAACACTCAGAATTGAGCATGGAAGTAGGCGTTGGAAAGGTCTTGGATAGTAGAATATAATTATTCACTCATAAAATTTATCTGGGCATTTAGTTTTTAGGAAATTAGAACATATAATTTTGACGCGTTATTGAACTAGAATGGTTCATATTTTTCATGAAATTGATGAGTCAGTTAACCTGACAAAGTTTTGTTGGTTGCACATTTTGCAATGTTAAAAACAAATAGATCAGATCAAAATAGACATAGAGAACATAGGAATGGAATATGCACAGGGGGCTTACATCTAGGAATATGAGATCAGAGAGATGGATGTCCATATGGGTATTGAATGAACAAAATCCAATGGGCATGGAGAAGGAAGGGATGAAAACATGAATATGGTAGAGACCATTAAAAATTTGCAAAAGGATGTCCAAATCCGTCAATATAATAGTCAAAGTCTTATGAGATCCAAGGAGTAGTAGGAGGACTTCAACATGAAGTTAATGCAGATATTGAACTGAATAGAAAAGAAATTGGATAAGGAGAGTGGCTCAAGAAAAATAGGAAGTCACGGGTCTCTTCATGAGGAAACAAGAACAATAAATGTTATCAAACATCACCATCACTCCCCGAGGCATTCCAATGAGAGATCAAACAACAAATCAATTCCATCCCCTATCAGGAAGAATAAGAGGTATGGGGTGAACAAAATCAAAACTCCTACATTTGATGGTGAGCACAAGAAGGATGAAGATGTAGAGACATGGTTGTTGGGCATGAAAAATTATTTTCAATTGAATAATTATTCTTCTCATGCAGAAGGAAGAATTTTCATATATAAACTCAAGGGAAAGGAATCCATGTGGTGGGATCGGCTTGTGAAGTTGCAACGCATTGAAGAGAAAAATGTTACTTGGAGGGAATTCAAGAAGTATTTTGAAAAGAAATACTTGACTAAGAGATACCATGACAAGAAAATGAAAGAGTTCTTTGAACTCAAGCTTGGGAGTATGACCATAGATTAATATGAAAGAAGGTTTTTAGAACTAATGAAGTATGTTTCTTTCATCAAGGATAAGATAGTTAAGATTCAAAGGTAATTGAGTGGATTTCCATCATTCATCAGTGACAAAATACAATATGATGATCCCAAAACATTGGGGGTGACCATAAGGCAAGCTAAATGTCTATATGATTAGAAAAAATCAAGGCCAACTTTCCAAAAAGCTTGGGAAGACAAAAATAAATTCAAGATGGATCATTGTTGTAGGTGAATCCTCCTTGCAGACAAGTGGATTCCCTCTTGGTCTCTATACTCCTAAGACCAAGACAAAAAGTTCTTAACATGGACACTGACTTCCTTTTAGATCTAATCAATATAATGAATGAAAGAGAAAGAGAAATATATGTACCTTATGAATGACGTTTGTCCTTGCAAAGTCCAGGCTGAGATTCAATCTTGAGCTCCTTGATAGGTCCTGCAAAAAAAACAAAGGTACAAAATAATTCCTACTCTATTGAGATTAGCTCAAACATAGATCCATATACTACAGACAAACTTATATGGAATAGTTACAAGTTTGAAGGAAATAGGCCAAGCATTGATTATATTAATGAGAACAAGTAAAAGTACTTACAATCCTTTGGATGAAGGTGCAACAGCTTTGTCCAGTTCTCCTTTTCTAGCCCCTTTGCTCAATCAATATCAAATGATTGCTTTGATGAAATCTCACTCATGAGATCATAAGTTTGATGCAATTCTCCAATTTCATTCCCCTGTCAATACCACTTATAGGATCATAAGTTTGGTATCAACCTCTAGTCTCTATTCTTTTGTCAATACATCTTATAAGATCATAAGTTTGGTATCAACCTCTAGTCTCTATTCTTCCTTTCAACATGAGAAGGCCTCCGTATATAACCTAGGAGAGATCCAACCACTTGAGATATCTTTGGTATAATTTGAGGATTCCTCTCTTTCAGTTGAGGATCTTCCCTAAGATCATGACTTGACCATCTATTCAAATCCAACTACCTTAAGGAATTGAGGGATTCTTCCCTTATTTGCCTCAACAAACCCAGAATTTTCTAATACAAGGGTAGCACTCCCCCAAAGGGGTGCATAGGGCACTTAAACACTCCCTAAATAGGCTCAGGGTGCACCAGCACTCCCTAACAGTGGGTAGGGGAGTGCTCCTCTCAAAAAAATCAATTTTTAGTGAGTTTTCCAATCGCAAAGGGCTTGTACTTGTTGCCAAGTTATTTTTCTTCTTCCAAACCATACTTTGAGGTGTCTTAAGTGTCTTTATGATTTCGTTAGAGGCACGACATATGAAAGATAACAATATGATGTTTGTGACACTTTCAACAATTATAGTCAAGATGCGACACTTTCGGACAAGATGTGACACTTATAACACTCGTAATGACGACACTTGCGACACTATCTAAGTGAGTAATTTTGAGGTGTAACAAATTTCCCCCCAAAGTATGAAGGTAGAAGACGATGATGACTGAAGTACTTTGTAGACTTTTTCGAGCAAGGGTATGGATCTAGAGAAACCTGAAAAAGATGCACACAACCATCAAACAAATATTATGACATGTTTCAAAACCCAAGGCAGGCATACCTATGTTTGAGGGATAAAGACTTTCTAGGTATGGCTGCCATAAAATACACTGTGGATCCATAATTATATTGACAAATGGTATATCCACTGAAGATAAAATGTGGGTCTATACTCCTATGACCTGAAATGATCGTAGCCATGAAGAATACACAGTGGATCTATGAGATGACAAGACATAGCCAAGACCAATACAAAGTGGATCTATGTAACAGTATATGTGTCATAGTTCAAAAGAAAACTCCTTCACAACTTGGGAGAAGTACATATAAGAGTGAAAAATCAACCTAGGGTCTTCTTACCGATCCCAATGTAGTATGAATCTAACCATGTGAATAGATGTCCTGATGTCGAACATGGAAGAAACCACTTGATTACCGGTCAATGATGTAAATTGTTAATAAGCGCGAGGGAGATCACCATTGATGTCAATGATTCCCAAGGTACTCTAGTACATTCTGACGAATTTGAATGAATGAGATGAAGTCAAACATTCATGGAATCATCCGATCAGAGGTCAATGATGTAAACCCACTATCAGACATAAGGAGGCCTACCATTAAGGCATGCAGGTCCCAAGGTACTCATTGGTTTCTAAGTCTAGTTCCTGGATAATGTGTTGAAGTCAATAGGAATAGACTCGTCGAAGGAGGCCCTTGATGTATCCGTCATCAACGACAAAAAAAAAACATAGAGATGTAATTGGTAGATCAAATGAACATGGACTAGCATGGGTAGTGAAACGTGATATTTTTTATGGCTGACTCTCGAGGTAGATACTTGCCTTGAACACTAAAGCACAACAACAGAAACAAGACATGGACCAAAAATTAATGATGTCGTTGATGCTATGACTTTCGTGAGGTGACCCAAAGGAGTAAAATAAAATCTAAGGATTAGCTCAGTGCAGAGGTTCAACGGATTAAAATATGTGCAAAGACAAAGTGCCATGTTCAAGGGTGACTGTAAGAGCTACTGGTAGTGTTCAAAAAAACTTGCTTGGCTTGCTTCTTTCAATTTTTCCCCCATCCAGATAGACGAGTACCTCTTTTTAATTTAATGATCTCGAGTAGGGTAACACATGCTCGATATGACTCACCTTCGGTAAGTCCCTCTTCCTTTGTTTAGTGAACTAGAAGAAATAAGGGTTCGATCCCATATGGGCCCTTCAATGTATGATCGTTTAACGAGTCCAGAGAAGGTAAACTCAGTGGTTTTTCATATTTAGTGAGTCTAAAAACAACTTAAAGACAACTCCAATGTTGTCCTTTTTCATAATGTTAGTCTCGCGAGGCCGAAAAAGAGATAAATTATCACTCAAAAGACGTTCTTTCAAACCTTTTAATGAGTGGGAAAGGAAGCAAGATCACTCCAGAATATTTTCATGTTTAGAGACTCTAAAAAGAGCTCAAAGACGACTCCAAAGGGTTCCTTTTTCGTATATCCATGCGAGTCCAAAAAAGTGATAAAACTACTCGATTACATTCTCATGTTTTTTCCGAGCACAAGAAAGAAAAAAGACTAACCTCGGTATGCCCCCATCTTGAAATCTAGTGGCTTAACTCGAGAATGATCATCAAAGGCTAGAGACATGCCCTCCAAGCTTCAATTCATTCACCGATGGTGAGGTTGTCACCAATTTCTCAACTATATGGAGAAAAAAAAGGATAAGAGTGGATGAAAAGAAGGTTCAAGAGAGGTGATTGTTTCATTTTTTAATGATCTTGAAACAGAAAAAGAACTATGCTTAGGGCTCTAGGTGCAATCCCTAGATGGTTGTTTCATTTTTTAATGAGCTTGCGACAGAGAGGAAAACTATGCTCAAATATTTTGTTTCATTTTTTAACGAGCTTGCCACAAAGAAGCGAAACTATGCTCGTGACCTCCGTTTCATTTTTTAACAAGCTTGCTACAGAGAAGAGAAACTATGCTCTTGGACTCTCCTTGATCATGGCTTCCAAGAGAAAAATGCTTTGGAAGGAAACCACATCAAGGGACAAAACTCGGTCATGGCTTCCAAGATATCTTCATTAGATTGAAGAAAATCATTAAAGAAGGAACACATGTCGAGGGCCGCGACAGGGGTAAGGAGAGAAGGCTCCAATATCCCTACTAAAGAAATCACCATGTCAACTACTAGATCCAAATCATCGAAATTTGAAGGCATGGGAGACGATTGAAAATCGACATCAGGAGGGGAGATAGACTGTAGATCTTCCCGAATTTCTTCACGAGGAGGAAGAAAAGAGGATCGATTATGGTTATCATCCCAAGATATCTCGTTAATTTTCAACATTTCCATAATAGACTCATATATGTAAATGTGTTGAACCTGCACATAATAGATCTAGCTAAATATTGATACACACATTTGTAGAGAGATTTGGAAAAAGAAGAAGAAGGAGAGAAAGAATAGAAAGAATTCTCATTAACTGTTGTGAATAATGAATAATTTACATATGATATACTCTGTATATATCAATGAGTTCCACTTGAGGTGAACCAAGTCGCCATAGTGGTGGTCTAGAGTGATCTAGACACACACCAACAGTTACAGGATTGAACTGCCACCTAGTTGAGTTAACTAGTCAACTAGTCTTCAGTTAACTGACTGAACAGAAAGTAGTGAGGAATTAACTCAAGGAATCAAGGCTAATGTGCCACTTTGGTGATGATACTAAGGAAAGGTCAAATTATCATGGTGATGATCCCAATGTTGCATGGTAATGATCCCAATGCAACATCTAAACTCAACTCAACTAGTCAAACTGAAGTGTGAACTGAAAGAGAATATTCTCCAGGTGGAATATTCTCTTCTAAAATATAGGAGAATGGATAATGACTAATTATGAATAATAAACAAATAAAAACCTTAGGAAAAATAAATCCTAGGTGTGTGTGAAGTAACTCCAACACTACCCTTGAACATCACTATGGTGAAAATAAAGATTGGGTCCCGACAACGAGGCCATGTTAGGTACCCAAGTACAAAATATGCACTAAAAATAAAGTGAGGAAAGAGGGAAAACCTCATGGTAAAAACCCCCCCTCAAGGTACAATGTATGTAAAAAAAAAAATAAGAACTACAGTTGCTAGGCAACTGTGTCCTTCACTCCAAGACGACCTCACAGAGAATGAAATTTCTGCCCAGTGAAGGTCTTGGTGAAAATGTTTGTTGTCTATTTTGATGAAGGAAATAACTATAAGTCGATGATCCCCTCGTGTACTTAGTCTTGGATGTATTGAAATTGGAGCTCGATGTGCTTCGTTTGCTGCCTCTAAACTGGATCTCAACAGAACTTCAGAGTGCTCTAGTTGTCACAGCAGATGATGATCAACCAATGAAACTGAATTCCCAACTCAGTGATAAAATGCTGTAGCCACATAGCCTGAATGGTTATGTTAAATACCCCTCTGTACTCTGCCTCGGTCGAATATAGAGAAATGGCAGCTTGCTTCTTACTCAACCAACAGATAGGCTCAGAACCAAGTTCGGGTCTAATTTACAATGTACAAAGTTTTGTGACAACAGGTAGGAGTCCATCTTGGCATACCTTTCCCTTGGAGCCTACTTGAGGCCATAAAGTGACTTCTTCAGTCGACAGACAAAAGATGAGTCCTGCATAAATCCTTGGGGTTGCTCCATGTAGATCTCCTCAAAGAGATCACCATGAAGAAATGCATTCTTCATGTCCATCTGATGGACTTCCCATCCCTTGGTTTCTGCAATGGAAAGTGACAATCGTATGGAATCCATTTTCGCTACTAGAGAAAAGGTCTCATCATAGTCAATACCATGAACCTGCTGAAAGATTTTAGCGAGAAGCCTGGTTTTGCATCTGCTGATCTGTCCATTCGCTACGCTCTCGGTCTTGTAGACCCATCTGCATCTGACAAGCTTCCTCCCAGAAGGAAGGGGAACCATATCCCAAGTCTAGTTCTCGAGGAGGGTTTGTACTCCTCCTGCATGGCAGATTCCCAAAATGGATTTCCAGTAGCCTCACCATAAGACTGTGGATCTAAAGACTGAACCAAGAAATTATGCTTGGAAGGAAATGGTTCTAGTGGCAGTGACGGAAATAGGAGGCTCCTCAAAATTAGATCGAGTCCTCCTAGCATTGGATGGATCATCAACGAGATCCCCTGCATCCTGAAGAGTAGTCTATGCCCACTTGAGCCTCTGCTTTGGCTCTGCGACTACATCTGGATGCTCTAACTCTGCATCTGAATGTACTGACTCTGAATCTGAATCATCTGAGTCCTCTGAATCAGAAATCTCGTCTGAATAAGAGTCAGCATGTCCATGCTCATCATCTTGGACAGGTGGAAGAGTGAAGGTGTCTACATGCGACTACTGAGGTACATGCGAGACACTTTCCTCGAATTGGACACTACGCTCAATGATGAGTCAGTCTAAGGAAATATCAATAAGCCAATATCCCTTCACATCGTCAGGGTATCCAACAAAAATTCACCCAGTGCTCTGTGGATCAAGTGCCTTCCTCTTTTTAGAGGGAATCCGGGCCCATGCATGTGAACCAAAAATTCGAAAGTGGGCCACTTCTGGTTTGAGGCCGCTCCAAGCCTCGTAGGGGGTCTTATCCTTAATAGATCTATGAGGAGATCTATTTTGGATGTATGTTGCATAGTTAAGTGCTTCGGCCCATAGTCTCTGTGATAGTGACTTTGCATGCAACATGCAAGATCCCATCTCCTTTAGAGATCTATTTTTCCGCTCGGCAACTCTATTTTGTTGCGGAGTGTAGGGATTTGTATGCTGCAACTGAATCCTTGCCTCATGGAAAATATTATGAATCTCATGATTCACATACTCTCCCTCATTATCATTCGGAGGACTTTAATCTTCTTTCCGGACTGTGTCTCAACCAAAGCTTTGAAATCTTTGAGGTGTTGAAAGACCTCGTATTTTTGCCTGAGAAATTATATCCAAGTAAAATGTGAGAAATCATCAACAAAAATGAGAACAAACCTCACTTTGTTGATCGATGGATGCGTAAAAGAACCCATGATGTCACCTTGGATCAGATCTAAAGGTGTGGAAGCTCACTGAAACTTTCCTTTGACGAATTTCTCTTGAGGGTGTTTTCCGAGAACACATCCCTCACATACTCCCTTGGAGAAATGGATGTTTGGTAGACCATAAACTAATATGTGCTTGCTAAGATGTTGCATGTATCTGAAATTCAAATGTCCAAACCTTTCGTGCCATATCCTACTACTTTCATCAACATGAGTAAGCAGTAAAGCAGAATCAGGTTCAATGAATTCAGAAAATGTATACAATCTAGACTGATGATTTACCTCACCTCTAGCAACCTTGGAGTTGGTTTGCATGTCATATATGTCCATGGAATTTTGTGTGAATAAAACTTTCTTTCTGGTGCTAGAATTCATCATCTGATACATGGAGAGAAGGTTGACAGAAATCTTGGGAACATGTAGCATGTTCTCGAAGCTTTCGTTGGTGAGTTCAATCCTTCCTTTGCTGGTGACTTCGATAAAAGATTTGTCCCCCATCAGAATAGGAGGACCTTTTCATGCATACAAAGGAGAATAGAACGATTCTGAGGTATCCATGTGATGTGATGCTCCTGAATCTACGATCCAAGCATCGGGAGAGGAGTTGATGGCAATCAAGGCGTGGCTAGAATATTCTTTCTTGGAATTCGGATCTTCTGGCTTCTTTTTCTTTGCACCCTCGGGGATGTGATATCCAAGGTTGTTTTTCTGAAGTATATGAGACATATCTATTTGTTTTTGCATGCATGTATATTCCAAATGGAATCCTTTGTGACAATATGTGCATTTCTCTACTTTTCTTCCCTTTTCTCCTTTGGATCCAGAGGCATCGGTGAAGGGTTTTGTGTACCCTTCCTTCTTCATATGTTCATGAGCTTTCTGATTATCTTTTTCTTTATATTTCTGACATTTGTGTCTTCCATCATGCACAATGAGTGCATGCGCCCTTGGGCCTTTGATTGTGCCCATGTTGATGATCTTGGTTTGCTCTTGTGTCAGGGATTCGGTAAAGTCCTCAAGAGAAGGCATCTTCCAGGTGGCTCCAGAGGTGAATCTGACATTATGGAATGTATATATGAATACTAAGAATTCAGGACCAAGCTTGGAGAGAATGGTGAGAACCATTTGTTTCTACTCCTTCGATTTATCAACCCCACAAGCTTTGAGTTGTGACAGTAAATCCTTGAATTTTGTAAAGAAATCTTGGATATTCTCTAATCTTTTTGGATCCAATGTGAGAAGATCCACCTCCAGCATGTGTCCCCTCATCTCATCTTCTTTTCCAAAGATCCCTTCAAATATGGTCTAGGCTTCATTGGGATTCTTACAAAAAAATATATGAAAAAGGAGATCGGGAGAAATAAGACTGCAAATTGTTCCGAGTGCCTCATCCATGCGATTTAAGTACTTGGATTTTTCTATGGATGATGTCGGATTTGTATCTATATTAATGGTTAATATATACAACCCTCTATATCAGAGATGTATGTCTATTTTCTCCTTCCATGCAAAATAGTTGTAAGGTGTAAGAATGAATTCTTTTTGGAATTCCATCTTTCCGCGGTCTTCAATCTTTTGTACCTGCAAAACAAATTGGTGTATCTTTTTCTTAGCAGTCCGTCAGCTCTGATACCATGTAAATGTGTTGAACCTGGACATAATATATCTAGCTAAACAATGATACACACATTTGTAGAAAGAATTGGAAAAAGAAGAAGAAGGAGAGAAAGAATAGAAAGAATTCTCATTAACCGTTGTGAATAATGAATAATTTACACATGA
Organism: Picea mariana; assembly: GCA_032191745.1. Lineage (NCBI taxonomy): Eukaryota > Viridiplantae > Streptophyta > Pinopsida > Pinales > Pinaceae > Picea > Picea mariana. The sequence goes on from JASDQU011403788.1 coordinate 14,231, forward strand.
TATACTCTGTATATCTCAATGAGTTCTAATTGAGGTGAACCAAGTCAACATAGTGGTGGTCTAGAGTGATATGGACACAAAAAAATAGATATATCTAAACAATTATACACACATTTGCAGAGAGAATTGGAAAAAGAAGAAGAAGGAGAGAAAGAATAGAAAGAATTCTCATTAACCGTTGTGAATAATGAATAATTTACACATGATATAATATGTATATTTAAATGAGTTCAACTTGAGGTGAACCAAGTCACCATACTAGTGGTCTAGTGTGATCTGGACACACACCAGTAGTTACAGGAATAAACTGCCTCCTATTCTAGTCTCTCAGGCAGTTACGGGAGTGAACTGCCACCTAGTTGAGTTAACTAGTCAACTAGTCTTCAATTAACTGACTGAATAGAAAGTAATGAGGATTTAAATCAAGGAATCAAGGCTAATGCAAAACGTTGGTGATGATACCAAGGCAAGTTCGAATTATCATGGTGATGATCCCAATGCAACATCTAAACTCAAATCAACTAGTCAAACTGAAGTGTGAATGAAATAGAATATTCTCCAGGTGGAATATTCTCTCCTAAAATATAGGAGACTAGATAATGAAAAATTATGACTAATAAAAAAACAAAAACCTTAGGAAAAATAAATCCTAGGTGTGTGTGAAGTAACTCCAACAATCTGAAGGAAAAATTGGGGAAATGTAATCGATCGCAGACGATAAGGAACTTACCCATGATGGAATCGTGTAACTATCGGGTGCCAATATATGTTGGTCAGTCGATGAGGGAGAAGTGGATGGGAGAGAAATGTATGATTTTTCGACTGAACTAAGTGGCACTATGTCACCTAGTGCATTGAATTCCAATGGACTAGAAATAATCCAAGGGTCATATGATTCCAAAGATTGATTAGCTGCGGTTGAAATCATATTGACAGTGGAAATATGATGTGTATTCTATGGAAGTGGTGTAGGGAAGGTTCCCATGAGGCTAGAATATTTTAGTAAGCCAAAAAAAATGCTTTCATATGTGATCTTCTGGTCTCCCAAGAAAGGAATATTGTTGGTAGCGGGAGTGTGAGTATCAGTTGTGTAGAAATCCAACTGATCAACAGTGAAAATTTTTCCCTGATGAGGAAATTGTACACATCGAAAGACTAATGAGGCAACTTCATTCATAGCATAAAACCAACCTTTTCCAAGTAACAAGTTGTAATCGAGGGGAGAATTGACCACCTCGACATCAACAGTAATAGTTTTTCCACCCAATTGGATGGGCAAAGACTGTAAAACCCCATGGGGATGAAAACCTCACCCATCAAAGGTGTGTAACATTGTTGGGGATTTGTTAAGTGATGTTGATTTTAAACCTTTCTAACATGCTAAATACATGACACAAGTTGAGGCTCCCTCATCCAGAATAGTTCGGTGGATTTGTTGATTATGAACAACAACATCAACTTGGAAAGCAAGTTGGTGGGAGAGTCGAGACATATAATTATCTAGGTTAAACATGATATGGTTGGACGGATCAAGAGCAACAGTGCCAATAGAGGCCAACAACTTTCTACATTGATTGGGGTGGTGTTGTAGAATTTCTAACACAGACATAGCACACAGTGCTTGAGACAAATATTCAACAATGTTGTAGTTACGGGTGGCACATGAAATAGGATTAAAGGTATCTTTGCAAATAGTGCTCTTAGGAGGGCATAAGATAGTGTCAAACATAGGTTTCTCAATCTGAAGTGGTCCAGATGGAGGATTAACCGATGGAGGACTAACGGAGGACAGTGATGGATCCGGTAAAGTACTGGTACCGTTAATGTCTTTTCCTTTGTCAGGGTTATCTGGTGTGTCATGTTTCTTAGAGTGAGTGGTCAAATTAATCCTATTAAACATATAAATATGTGCAGTCATCGAGACCTCATCATGAGGATGGCTAGAACTGCCCCTAGGAGAGGGGGTTTGAGCAACCACAGATTTGCTGCTATGGAAAAGGTTGAGTAAGAACAACGGGTTGCGAATTTCCCTGAAAAATTTTGGCCACTTCATTGCGATGTGGACAATATCGAGTGTAGTGATCATCACCACAAATGATACATGGGAATTTTAGTTTTCGTTGTGGTTTCTTTTCAATAGCAGGTGTTTGAGCTTGATTTTTTGGTTGTTCATTGTTATTAGTATTTTTTGATTTATTTTTTGTCTTCTTATTAACTCTGAATTGTTGTGAAGGGGAAGATTGAACTACATTCACCTTAGAGATTTGAGTTTGGGGGGAGGTAGAGGAGAGTGTGTTCGATTGGGAAGTAGATTGATTTTAGACGGAATCGATAACATCATCCACACAAGATGAGGATGATGGTTTGGATGGATCGGTATTAGCTCAAACAACATTTGGAAGCAAATCATACAATGTACCAGATTGGGAATAAATCAAATCTAAGTATCGAGCCCGAGAAATGGTTTCTTCCTAGGTGACTGTGCCACCCATAGCAACATCGCGAGTGGTTGGGGGTAAAAGTGATTTAGTAAACCATTCCGCCAATAATATGTTAGGAATGATTACCTTGATCATCCTTCGTCATCGTCTCAACTTAGGAATAGGGTCAGAGATATGCACGGAGTTAGTTTGATGAAGGGAGGTCAAAAGTTTAGCACCCGTCTCGTAGAGAATAGGTAGTTGAAAGTGCGTGAGAAAAGACATGGCAAGGGAGTTGAAATTGTGAAAAGAAGCACGTGGTAGTTCAATATACCACTTTGTTGCTGAGCCCATAAGTGTTCGCTAGAAAAGACACAAATGTATAGAATCATCCATGAGGGAGTTTGATGAACACCACAAATGGAAATTTATCACATGGTTATTTGGATCTTCTCCAGATTTTTCGTCAAATTTTGGAATATCGGAAGGAAGTTTAGCTGGAATAACTGGCCAAATTGGTGAATGAAAAATATGATCATTAGTTAACTGAGACAAGTCTGGGAGACCTAGAGTCACAAAGAAAGGTAGTTGTCAGTTAATTTGTGGATGATACCGGTGTGACATAGGAACACCAGTAGGACCATAAACTGGGTTAGGTGGATAGTTGTAAACAGTAGGTCCTCCTACATATGATCGGTGTTGGCCAGGATAAGTAGGATTGGACTATGGCTAAGGAACATTTGTATAACTCGGTGGGTTCTAAGCATTATAAGTAGGGTTATTTTTATGCCTATAAGAAGGATAAACATTTTTCCTTTGAGGATTGTAAGAAGTAGATCCGAAAGGCAGATACACATTAGGCCCATGAGGAGGATAATATTTTTGTTCCTGAGAACTCCTGGTGGTGTTTGGGATACCGCCCAGATAAGTTTGTCCATAATATGTCCCGGAAGGAACATGATTTGATACTCCTCCTTGTGGGTTATGATATGAGTGGCCCCCAATGAGAGGTTGGGTAAAAATGTTTCTTGAAGATACTCCCCAGGATTGTGAAGGGTTTCAATCAAATGAAGGTTTCCCCCCTGCCAGCGGTGGATTAACTACCAGGGTATGACTAGCAAAGGGAGGTTTCCCTCCAAGAGGAGTATGAAAATAGGGTTGTCCCCTAGGAGGGGCAGGCCTGCCATAGAATGGTGGTCCTCCAAGAAGGATAGGTCCACTAGCTGTTGGGTTCCCTCCAGTCAGTTGTATTTGGCTGGCAAGGGTCTGCATTCTCAAGTGAAAAGATGTCCTAGCAGGATCGTGCAGAACATGTGGAGCTGTAGAGTGAAATATTGTAAAAACAGGGGTAGGGATCGAAGTGCCTTGGGAATGAGTAGAGGTGATGAGTCCAGCATTAGGATGGACTTGTGCTGACGTAGCAGTAGGTTTAATGACCTGATCGATGGGGTGATTCATAGTTTGACTGGATGGTCCTGTTTCACCAGGAGGGTCATGAGGATGAAAGGGTTGTCGAAAGGACTCAAAATGCTCATAAAGATCGCATTTCGATGAAGTCCTCCATATAGAACGAGCAAGTGTGGTATTTGTATCTACTCCAATGCTAGGACGAATAAGAGTCCTATACTCATCACCAAATGTTGGTTCTGTGGATCCCATATATGTTTCGGTAAAATCTCTCTCCGCTAACTATGGGACCTCTTCATCTATGACATTCCCAAAAGAGTATAAACAAAGAAAAAGTGGTTCAAGAGAAGTTACCGACACAGATGTAGTGTGAGGAGTGGGATTCTCAACTGTAACCAAAGCACCTTCTGAGTTATCTAATAGAGGAGCAACAACACTTCTAGTGTCAGATTGATTTTCTACCTCTCCACGATAGTTGTATTCAAGAGGGTTAGGAGGTAAGTGTTAGTAGCCTTCCAGATGCAGCCCCTGCATCCTACGTGATCGGTAAAGACCTTTATCGTCTAAGACTCAATTTTGGAGAATAACAATACATGTTGAAAATCTAGGGCCAACTAACTAAAAGAAACAACATACGTTAATAAAATCTAGGAATCAAAACCAAGCACACAAGACTTCTCTCGATGATCATACTAGTTGGTGATGAAATCCAATATCGTGTTACCAAGTCAAGAAGGGGCTAGGATATGGTGGACCAGTTACAATCACAACCTACTTAACGGACTTTCAACTTGGTGCAACCTTCCATGTAGTAATGATGGATTTACCCTCCAAGGAGATCGATTGAGTTTGACCAATGTATGTCCCAGGTACAGTGAGACTTCCCTCCACTGTCACCTCATGTAAGTTCCTAAGAATTATGGCAACTATGGACACCAAATCGCAGTCGGCCCTTGGACAAGTACATTCGATAGTCTAATCCAAACGTATGGGTAGGATAACAAGTCTGAAATCAACTCGAAAGGCTCCCACACATAATCGTGGGTATACCCTCAAGTGACCCCAATATACGATCCGACCACTACAAACAATTGAACCACAGAGGGATAATATCTGTAACTCACCTGAATGTGACCTCGTGTGTAACCCCTGTGTGAGAGGGGGATCCCAGAAAGCCTATACGACAATTGGATTTGACTATCCCTATCTCAAGATGCTAATGTTCATTTTAAAACTTTGGAGAGTTGTACTCATAGCCTAATCCAAAGTGCTAATCCTAGTCTAATGTTGGTGAAAGATCCTAAAAACAAAAATGTTCTAGATAATTTTTAATTAGCATTGATTTTATGGTTGTTCTTTACTCAAAGTGTGTATGACAATGAAACTAATCGTATGATGACTCAAATCCCAAAAATGTATAAGAATATGATAAGAAATATTTTCTTTCGATGAATGGCTATTTAAGGGAAATAGAGAAACTTGTTTTCACTATCAAACACTAAGATGTAATGTCCTCATACAAGTGTTTCTCAATGAAATCCAATGCAATGCTAAAAAAATTCAGAAATGCCTTCTAATATCCAAACCAATAACTAAAATCTCTCCTTTTGTTTCCATGTGAATGATAATAAGATGCAAGACATCTAAATGCCAATTAGACTTCAGGATTAAACATTCAAAAGCAAACCTCAGACAAAACAAAGACACACTCTCGTCGTGAAATAGACAAGAAGGACAAAGATAATCAAATTGCAAACAAGAACCAAAAACCTCAAACAAAAAGAGAAATGATGGAAAGTTGACCTCAAAGATAAAATGAAAAGGTTCAAACACCTTTGGATTTCCTCACAAAAGTTTTCACTCGGTTAGATAAAGTAGAAGAAAAACAACAAGTTAACTCTAGGTCAACAAAGACAAGGAGTGGTTTCAAGGCAAGGAAAAAGATGTCAAAATAAAAAACAAAAGAGGATGAACTGTTATAAAGAAGGGTGTTTGAAATCCAATATCAAAATCGACTAAGAGTATGGGACCCTGCACAAATGCCAAAACCTAGAAATAGCTTTAGAAAATGCAAATTTTGGAGAATTTCTCACAAAACATTGGTAGCGCTCTGGTGTAAGGGGCACCACGACAGTTGATCTCTCTATGTAAGGCTACAGGGGAGTGCTAGTGCTCTGACAACAACAATGGGGGAGCACTCTGCTCCCAAAACTCATAAAAATGTCCAAAAACACAAAAAATGAAGGAAATTCAGTCAATCAGGGTGATCTTGATGACATAATGAGTCAATCAAACCAATCTAAGAATCAATAAGACAATGTGAAGATGATCAAATTAGTGATCAAATATCCAAAGCAAGATCTGGGAGTGGAAACAAAAATCAATTATCCTCCCCAGTGGAGTTGCCAATTTCTGTTGTAGGTGAATCCCCCTATGGATAAGTGGATTCCCTCTTGGTCTCTATACTCCTACGACCAAGACATAAAGTTATTAACATGGAAAATGAATTCCTTTTAGATCTAATCAAGATAATGAATGAAAGAGAAAGAGAAAGATATGTACCTTATGAACGATGTTTGTCCTTGCAAAGTCCAGGCAGAGCTTCAATCTTGAGCTCCTTGATAGGTCCTGTAAAACAAAAGAAGGTACAAAATAATTCCTACTCGACTGAGATTAGCTCAAACATATATCCATCTACTACAAACAAAATTATATGGAACAAGTACAAGTTTGAAAGAAATAGGCCAAGCATTGATTATATTAATGAGAACAAGTAAAAGTACTT
>JASDQU011403788.1:21129-33577 GCA_032191745.1 Picea mariana
GTTTGGTATCAACCTCTAGTCTCTATTCTTTTGTCAATACCACTTATAGGATCATAAGTTTGGTATCAACCTCTAGTCTCTATTCTGCCTTTCACCATGAGAATGCTTCCTTGTATAACCTTGGAGAGATCCAACCACTTGAGAGATCTTTGGGATAAGTTGAGGATTCCTCTCCTTCAGTTGAGGATCTTCCCTAAGATCATGCCTTGACCATCTATTCGAATCCAACTACCTTCAGAAATTGAAGGATTCTTCCCTTATTTGCCTCAACAAACCCAGAATTTGCTAAAACAAGGGTAGCTCTCCCCCAAAGGGGTGCACTAGGAACTCAAACACTCCCCAAAGAGGCTGAGGGTGTGCCAGCAATCCCTAATAGTGGGTAGGGGAGCGCTCCTCTCTAAAAATCGATTTTTAGTGATTTTTCCGATGGCAAAGGGCTTGCACTTCTTGCCAAGTGAGTTTTCTTCTTCCAAACCATCCTTTGAGGTGTCTTAAGTGTATTTATGATGTTTTTAGAGGCATGACATATGAAATATGGCAGTATGATGTTTGTGACACTTGCAACACTTATAGTCAAGATGCGACACTTGCGGACAAGATGCGACACTTACAACACCCATAATGATGACACTTGTGACACTATCGAAGTGAGTAATTTTGAGGTGTAACAATCATAGGAAGAAGGGAACTAAGCCACCATTCTTCAGAAACTGTCCTTAGGGAGAGAAAACTACCAAATAAACCTAAATGATGGAGATAGGGCATGAAAGGCCGAGGAATCCACCTATTCAATGTTGGGGTTGTAAAGGAGATCATATGTTTAGAGATTGTCCTCACAGAGGTGAAAAAGTGAGGATTGTTCACAATGCACATCAAGCTGAAACAATGGAGGACATGGGAAGAAATGTATCAAGGATTTGTGCAGCCCTGGACAAAAAAGAAGTAGAGTATTAGTTACACATGATTAAAGTAAAAGGTATGATCAAGAACCAAACCATTGCTATTTTAATTGATTCAAAAGATATTCATAGTTATATAGATCCTAAGATGGTGGGAAGTTTTCATTTTCCAAGAAGCAAGCATGGAAAATGTTGGTTGGTGTAGCTAGATATCAGATCCAAAAGAAAATTTAATGATATGGTTAAGTCATGTCCTATGGACATGAATGGACTAAACACCAGGGAATATTTGAACATATTTCCTTTAGGTTCCTATGACTATATAATTGGGATGGATTGGTTGGAGAAGAATCATGATATTCTACATTTTCATAACAAGGAATTGACTTGCTTAGATGAGGAAAGAAACCTAAGGACACTGCAGGGAATTCCCAGGGCAATAACTATCAGTTAAATTTTAGCATTGCAACTAAAGAAATTTTATAGAGAAGGGTGTCAAATATTTGCAGCACATATGGAAGAGACACCTAAAGATAAGGTGTCAAATATTGAATATTGTGCACTCCTAAAAGAGTTTGAAGATGTGTTTAAGGAAATTCCAAGATTACCCCCTAAAAGACACATTGATTTCTCCATAAATTTGATGCCTGGAGCAACTCAAATATCCAAGACTCCCTACAGGATGAGTACACCAGAATTGAAGGAGTTGCAAGTGAAACTTGAAGAGACCTTGAAGAAGGGGTATATATGCCCAAGTGTGTCACCTTGGGGTGCCCCAATTTTATTTGTGAAGAAAAAGGATGGAACATTGAGACTTTGCATTGACTTTAGGCAATTGAACAAGGTAACTGTGAAGAACAAGTATCATTTTCCAAGGATCGATGACCTGCTTGATCATCTAAAAGATGAAAATATATTCTCCAAGATTGATCTTAGGTCCAATTATCATGAAGTAAGAATTAAAGAAGAATGCATCAACAAGACTTGTTTCAGAACAAGTTATGGTCATTATGAGTTCACAATGGTGCCATTTGGGTTATCAAATGCACCAGTTGTCTTCATGTGTTTAATGAATGGTATTTTCAAAGAATACTTAGATAAGTTTGTCATTGTATTTTTAGATGACATTCTTACATATTCTAAATCAAAGGAAGAGCATGAACAACATGTGAGGATGGTATTACAGTTATTAAGGGAGCATCAATTGTATGCCAAATTGAGAAAGTGCTCATTTTATCAGAGGCAAATTCATTATTTGGGACATATCATTTCAGAGGATGGGATAGTAGTGGATCCTGAGAAGATAGAATCCATTGGAGGATGGTCAGCTCACAAGAATGTGACATAGGTCAGATCATTCATGGGATTTGCAGGCTACTATAGGATATTTATTAAAGGATTCTCAAAGATTGCACACCCAATCACTTCCCTGCAAAAGAAGGGTGTGAAGTTCTAGTGGAAAGTGAATTGTGAAAAGAGTTTTGAACACTTGAAGAAACTATTAAATAGTTCTCCAATTTTAAGGATTGCAGATCCAAATGAAGACTTCATTGTATGCACAAATGCATGTAAAGAAGGACTTGGTGGAGTCCTCAGTCAAAATGGGTGTGTTGTATGTTATGAATCAAGGAAGTTGAAGGAGCATGAAATGCACTATGCCCCTCATGATTTTGAGTTGGAATCCGTAGTGCATGTCTTGAGGAAATGGAGACACTACCTCATGGGGAGAAGGCTTGATCTGAGGACATACCATAATGGTCTAAAATATTTATTTGATCAGCCAAATATAAATGCTAGGAAAAGAACATGGTTATAATTTCTCAGTGAATATGACTTTGATATAAATTATATCAAAGGGAAAGAGAACAAAGTCACTGATGCACTCAACAGAAGAGTGCATGAGTTGCATGCTACAACCATTAGCATGTACCAATCAGATTTGAAAGAAAAAAAAAATGGAGGCTACAAAATTAGATTTGCGACACAAGGAATTAGTGGCAAAATTACAACAAGGTATTTTGTAGCAAACAAATTGAAGACTATAAGTTAGAAAATGTTGAAATTCTCATATACAGAGGCATAATTTATGTACCAAATTCTTAGGAATTGAAAAATCCAATATTGAGAGAAATGCATAATGTACCTTATGCTCGCAACCCAGGTTATAAGAAAAATATTTCAGTCGTCAAGAGACAATACTGTTGGCCAGGAATGAAGAAAGAAGTTGTTGATTATATGTTGGACACACCGACTACAATGAGAGGGGGGGTGAATAGTGTAGGAATATTTTCTCCAAAACTTCCCTCTTACACAAAACTCATTAGTTAGCAATAACCATTTACTCATTACTCATTTTTGTCATTTATAATTGCTATAGCAGGAAAACCCCCCTATGGAATACACTAGGGTTCAACATCTAGGCATATCACAACTGTCTAAAAGTCTCCTACCTTTCTAACTACCTTTAACATACTCTAGACTCATGCATAAAATAAAAAATAAGAAGGATTGGGTAACTGTACCTTTTACTCTGTGTCCATTGTCGATCCTCTCATGCTTGATAGCTGCACTGACTGCAAGTCTCCTCCCAAGGCTGACCTGCATTCACAAATAGATAAATGGGAAACTAAAAACATGCATTTCATATATAAATAATGGGTTATATGTTAGAATGAAACATAAATCAAATGCAAATATTTAACACATCATATTTCGGGACACGAAAACTATTTCTTTTATTGATATCACAATGTTTACTTACAACAAGGTCGATGACTTCTCCACAAACCTGGCCCAGGATCCTCTTCACCAAGCTCCAAGTGCACCTCTATGTATCTTTCACCTCTCAACATTCTCCTTGGGGAATGGAATGGGCTTATAATGGAGGAAAAAGGGCAAAATAAGGAATTTTGATGCAATTCTCTCAACAAGGCTGCAAATTCTTGAGGGAAGAAGGGGATGTGAAATGGGTAGAGTTCCATTGTTCTTATGCTTGGCTTAGGAATGATACCCCAAAACCTCCTTTTATATCAAAAAAGGATGGTTATTCATTTGGGTGATGGGCTATAGGTGGTGAATCAGTTGGTAAACTACCCAATAGCCCGTAATCTCAACGAATTCCTTGCAAACTTTTAATTTTTGAAACTTTTGTAAGTATATGTGGGTTGTAATGGTGCAACTAGCATATGTACGTGGGTTGTAGTGGTGCAGGGCTTGTACATATTCAAAAAATGAGTTTTTAAGAAGAGATAGTTAGTGATGGTTTGGAAAAAATAGCAAGTAAGAGGGCCAAATGCTAGGTATGCATGTATGGAGAAATTTAGGGTTATAACAGATGCCCCTTAATGTGTGAGGTCAAAAGAGAATTTGATGGCCAAAATACATTACAAAATCTTCACCAACGTATGAAGTGAGTGAGTCAGGGACCAAAGTTTGGGAGGTGCCATCTGCAAAAATAATAATTGTCTCTCTGAAGGGGGCATACCCATGATGGTGATGAAATAAATCATGGATTCCAATCAAATACACTACAGATCCATGTAATATAACTATATAAAGTGTAGCCGTGAGCAATACACATCATATCTACATCTCAAAATCAAAGATATACATGTATAGTATCCATATTCAAGAGCCAAAATGATGCTTGATGGATGGATATGAGGCCTTCAGAGCTTGGGCAACAACTTCAAGATCTTCAAAACTCAGGTAGGAGTGTAATGTGAGTGTATGACTTCACTACCCATAGGTCTTCGACGGCAAATTGGGAACATATAAGAAGATCTCGGTGATCAGGAAAATAACTTCATTGATTTCGAACAAGGACTTGATTGGAATTTTGAGATGGTTGGACATGAGGTTAAGAGAAAAAATGCAAAAAGGATGACTTAGGATGGGTAAAAATTCCCTTGGAAAAGAGCATGAAAGATGATCAGACTCAGGAAGCATGACATTGACATAGGTTCATGATGTCCGAGGCAACTCAAACTTTCCATGTGTTTGGAAGAATAACCAAACACATGGAAAGTTTGATGAACAAAAGAAAGGATGTGATTTGTCGAAGGGAGACTCATTGTGATGCCAGAAAATAATATATATTTCATGTCCTCTTTTTGGGTTTTTTTTCATCTTTTTTGTTTTTTTCAATATTTTTAAAGAGCTTGAAAAAGAATAAAAGAATTCTACGTTACAAAGGAGGAATGAGTGTCGCAAGAATACTAGTTCCAAGTGCAAGGAACACACTAATGCTCATGGAAAGGAGACATGTGCAGGAAAAGGACACTCGTGGAAAATTCCTCCTTGGGTGAAGGTGTCAAGTCACAGAGGAAAAGTGCTACAAGGATTGCATATAAGGCATGCTTCAAAGGTTTAGTTAAGAGCAACATGGATCCGACATTAGGACAAAGACACATATATGCAAATGCGATAAGAAGAAAATGATGAAACCCCCTTCAATGTATTTTTAACGAACCCAAAGAAGGTAAGCTGGATAGTTTTTTCACGTTTTAGAGAGTCTAAAAAAAACATAAAAGAAGACTCCACTGGGGTACCTTTTTCGAAAAAACTCTAGTTAGTTCGAAAAAGGGGTAAACTTGCACTAAAAAGATGTCTATTCAGAACCATTTTAACGAGTGTGACATAGACAAGATCACTCGAAAATCTTCTCAATTTTAAGGAGTCTGAAAAGAGATTAACTATGGACTCTGTAAGGGATGTTCTTTTGAACCAATTTAATGAGTATGAAGGAACAAGGTCACTCAACGATCTTTTCTACTTTAGGGAGTCTGAAAAGAGCTTAACTATGGACTCTGTGGGGGTTCCTTTTTCATAAATTTAGTCCTTTAGGCCTGAAAAAGGGTTAAGCTTATACCTATGAATACTCTTCTAGAGAACCGAAGCTCCTAGAGTGTACCTTTGTTCGTAAAATTGACCATCTGGACCGAAAAAGGGGTAAACTACCACCAGGCAGATGTTCCTTCAAATTTTAATTTGGTGAGTGTGAAGGACAACAAGATTGCTCAGAAATATTTTCATGTTAGAGAGTCTGAAAAGGGATTAAAGAAGACTCCAAGAAGTTACCTTTCTCAGTTAACCCAAAAAATATTGAAAATCATAAATGTAGTCTTGTCGGATTTTGCATTCAGATTTCAAAGCGAGCTTGAAATTCAACAACGTATGCTGATTTTGGGGAGTCCAGAGGGTGAGGCCAAGAGTGATGACACATCAGACATATGAGGTTGAATTTTGTAATCAGGACAGGACTAACAAGGACTACCGAGCCTAAAGTCATTAACGACAACATGGATGCCAAAATGCAACAAGGATCTACCTATGGCATCCCTGTAAAGGTAGGATATACCACCTAATTATGACATTTCTAAAGCAACAATGATGGTTCCTTGTCATAGTTCAATGGGATCGATCATATGGAAAAGCAGAAAAGACAATGAGATGCAGAAAGTGGAGGTGGAATCCTAACTTATATGAAAAAAGTTGGAAAACCTACTTTTACCAAAGGACCTTTAAAAGTGATCCATTTCCCAAAAAGTTACCAAATCTAAAATCAAAGTGTGTCGTAACGTCCAAAAAGAAACTCAAGAACCACACTAAATGATTTTCAAGATAGAAAAAAAGACAAAAGGGTTCAAAAAAGTGGTAAAAAGGGACGAAAAAAGTCTATAATTAGAAGAAGACAGCTCATTTTCACCATTGCAAATTGAGAATTAAACAAAAAGAGAAAAATACCCCTTTGCTGAAAGAGTTGATTCTAGGAGATTTAGAGGATGAAACAAACTTCTTCTCGGGCCAAGTAAGTACAAATTCATCCGCCTTGCATTTCCATATTTTAATTATGCTTTTCCTTTAGTTTTTGGAGGGCGCGCCCTCCTAAAAAAGGGTTCCCTACATGTATGTGGGTTGTCTAAGGAAAACCCACATATGCCCATGGGAAGAAAACAATTTTCCTGCATTCATATGTAGCTATATCCAAGACAACCCACGTACACCCTCAATCACATAGAAAAAATGAAAATGCGAGAGCTAACTCTCCCCTTCAACTTGTCATGTGACAAGATGTATGTCCATTGGAGAGAGAGGGAGCATGAGGATATTGACATCTTGGTCAATGTAGACCCTACTACTATTACCGTAATAAAACAATGAAGGTTATGGAAGTTGTATTGTTGTCCACTCATAGGGCACAACCCAGGCTGTTGAATGCCTTGGTGGATTATTAGCATCCTGATGCTGAGGCGTTTATGCTTGAGGGGTAGCTGTTGACTCCAATGACTAAGGACATATAATTTCTAACTGAAATTTAGAGGAGAGGGGAACCAGTCAAATTGTGTTCATTTCCTCCTAGGCCTTACAACATTGCCAATTTGATTGGAATGCATTGTGAGGCCTACACTGAGAAAGTAGGTTCTCACGTGGCAATCCACAATATTACCAGCCTATCACTGAAAGTGATAGTTTTGATTATTGAGTGGATTACTAGATCCATGACCTTACATCAGGCAGATGCAGTGCTTAAATGCATGAGTATACGACTAGAGAAAACCCATGCTTGACTTGAAGAAGAGGCAACTCATAGAGTGTCAAGGGAGGAGTAAAAAAAACTTTAGGTTTGGTACCATTTTGTGCTCTTTCTTCTTCGAGAGGGTACCCAGTCTTAGTCCATAGGAGAGAGTGTGGGGGTATGTGGCCTCCTTCCCAGTAGTGTGTAGACAGGCATAATTTCTGTCGTGACAGGGGGGAGGGAGGACCATAGAGGCCTTCGACGATGCATTTTTTGAATTTTTAGAATGACAGATTTCAGTGATAAAAGACTACCCCTATGTCAGAATCAACTTTTCGAGGGATCTGATCATGCTTGTACCTCCTGGAGAGGAGCAAGGAGAGATAGGTACATTTTTTTTAAATTTATTTAATTTTTTTATTTTTTTTTTATATATCATTTTTATGTGTATCAGAGTATCTGAAAACTATGTATCTATTATGTACAGATGTGGTATTGGTGCATCTAGCAAACTTCTCAAGGACCAAGCGACGTCCTCGACCAGAGGTAGTACCAGTCGCAGTCGTTGGACCAACAGCAGCAGCAGCAGGGGGACCACCAGCCAGAGAGGCTGAGAGAGTTTTGAGACGACTGGAGAAGAAACTCACCATGCTCACTCGTTCAGTTCCCATGGCCGAGATCGAGGATCTCCCGCCATCGATGTAGCCTCATGTAGTTGGGGTGCCACAAACCTAGGTCCAACTCTTTCGGCATTTGGAAAACATCGTTGTTCATTATGGTAGGGCCAACAGGTCCCGTGCTTAGCTAGGATGGACCACTTACATGTCGAGGGAACTCTTTGTATATTTTTGAGGGAATAAGCCCTGTGATGTATATCAGATTTACATTTTAGAGGCGTCTGCACCCACCAATGTACTCTGACACACACATATATATATATATATATATATATATATATATATATATATATAGATAGATAGATAGATAGATAGATATATGTATGTGTGTATTTTTAAATCTTTTATGTCTTATGGATTACATTTTTACAAATGTATGTACATGTGTATGTGTGTTCTTCCTTTTATGTGTGTGCAATATGCCAATCTAATACTTGATTAGCTAGGGTATCTGTCATTTGATTTAATCTCCTAGAAACATGGATATACGTAATGAAATCGAAGAAACGTTCTAAGAGACATACCCTAAGGAATTGTCGATGTAAAGTAGGATCATAAACATGATAAACCACAACTAATTGGGACACCACCAGCTGTGCATCTAATTAGACCCAAAGGTTAGAAACACCAGGTGAAAAAGCATCATGAAGAAACTATATCACTGCATTGTACTCAATGACATTATTTGTCGCGTCACCTAGAAAGATATCTCTAGAATATAGCAAATGGACTTGAGGTGTGAATATCACCCAAGATGCAGAAGCAAGCCTCTGAGTGTATCGGATAGCACCGTATGCGAACCCAAAAAACACCTCTAATTAACTTGACATCTTCCACAGTGAAAAATATGACATAAATAAAAACACGTCCATAAAAAATAAAAAAAAAACTAATTGTATAAGAACTATACATATGTACAAGAAGTAACCTAGGCGACCAAACTACAACTAATTCTTCTTGAGGTAGAGCCCATTTCTAGGCTCCACCAAAGCATTTCCCTCAAATTAAACCAGACAATAAGCACCCTTATTTAATACATCCTTCACGATGAAAGGTCTGAACCACATGGGTTTGAACTTTCCTACCACTAGGGGATCCTTATCTTGGTCTTAGACCAGGACAAGGTCCCCTTCGGAGAAAATCTGAGGATGAAAAGACTAATCATACTAACACTTGACTTGTTTCTTATGAGCCTCATTGGCCAAGGCTGCATCACGATGTTTCTCATCATGCTTCTCAAGATCTAATAAGCGTTCCTCAAGTGGTGAAGCGTCTGGAAATAACTGTACTGCCAACTTTAGAGATGGGATCTAGCACTCTATTGGAAAGACTTCTTCCAACCCATAAATGAGTTAAAAATTTGATAAACTGGTGGCAGTCTTTACAAATGTTTGGTAGGCCCATAATACCAAGTACAACATCAATTTCCAATTTGACTTGGAAGAATTGATCATTCGTTGTATAATAGTCTTGAGGGACTTATTCACAGCTTCCACCTAACCATTCTCTTGTGGGTAGTAGGGTGATGAATGCTCTTTCCTCAACCCAATATTTGATGTTAACTTAGACATCATTTGTTTTTGAAAGTGGATGCCATGGTCAGTGACAATATCCTTTGGGATGTCAAACCTTGCTATTATTTGGTTAAAAATAAAGAGAGGTGTTGTCTCACCATCATTATTAAATTTTGGCATAGCCTCGACACACTTTGTGAAGTAGTCTATCGCTATGATGATATAACGATGCCCCTTGGTTGAATCTGGGTGGCGTGTATTAATTCAATCCCCCACTTGGTGAACAAACCAACAGTAATGATGGAAAACATGGGAGTAGGGTGTGCCCTCATCTTCCAAGAGAATATCTAACACAGGTGGAATTTCTTGACCGATTCAACACAATCCTTGATTAACATCAGCCAAAAGTAACCAGCTCGTAGAATATTTTGGGTTGTTTCTAACCCAGAAAAATAACCACCATATGCTCGAGTGTGGTAGTCGTTAAGAACAAGTTTTGCTTCTTCGTGAATGAGGCACCGATGAAGGATGAAATATACACCTTGACGATACAAAGTGTCATTGAGTATGATATAGTTGTGTGCTTGATGCCATATACATCGACGATCATCACGAGAAGAAGAGGAGAGGCACTTAAAAGTCTAGAGATAGACTACTATATCTCCATACCAGGGGTCCAAATATGAAATCATAAAAATATCTCCTTTAATTGGTGATTCTTCGGGCGTAACATCACATGATTCGACCGAAAGTTCTAAGATAAGTTTTGCAAAGACCATTGACTTTTTGGATTTTGTGGAAACAAAATCCAAGTCAAATTCCTGGAGGATAATGATCCATCTACTGATCTTTCTGTCGATGACGCATCATGTAAACACGTATTGAAAGAGATTCACAACGGCAATGATGGTGTTCTTACGAAGAAGAATCTAATGACAGAACAAATGGACAACATGCACTTCAGGTAATAACTCAACATGGGAGTAGTTGAGTTCTGGTCCAACCAACCCTCGACTCAGGTAATAAATCACATGCTCTTCAAGTAGATCATCTACTTAAACCAAGACCATAATGATGGTTGCCTCTACGACGACTAACTACAATAAAAAATATTTATTATAATTGGGAGGCTAGAGCAAAGGGGAAAATGTGAGGGGGTGTTTCAACGCTTCGAAAGAGAGTTGAGAATCTTTGTCCCAACATAAAGGGACTTCCTTCTTCAGTAAACACATGAACCCTTTAGTGATCTCAACATAGTTTTCGATAAAACGTCGAAGAAAGTTTTCTTTACCCTGTAAGCTTTGAAGGTGAGGGACTGTGCATGGGGGAGGAAACTAAACTATCACCTCAACCTTCAGAGGATCAACCATGATCCCTATTGTCGAAAATATGAAACCTAGCAGACGACCTGACGTCATGCGGAAACTGCACTTGTTTGGATTCAATCGAATCTGATAGTAGCAACATCGCTCAAAGATTAATCGGAGGTGCATGGGATGATCAACTCTTTTATGATATCGTGATGTTAAATCATTGAGATAAGCCTCGACTAAATGTCTAAGGTCATGGAAAGTGAAATACATGGCCCGTTGAAAAGTGGCTCTATCATTGTTGAGGTCAAAAGGAATCGTCTGATAAGAAAATGTACCCCATGGATAGATAAAAATTGTTTTATGTTGGTCGTCGGGCTTAATCTGTATTTAGTTGTATCCCGAAAAACCATCAATGAAAGAAAATACCTCATAGCCTGTGCATTCATCGATGATCTGGTCAATGAATAGGGTGGGGAAATTATCCTTTGGACAAGCCTTTTTCAAATCACGAAAGTCCATACATATGCAAATTGTACCCTATTTGTTTTTAACTGAAACAGGGTTTGACACCCATTGAGTCAACTGAACGGCGTAGATGAAACCGGCTTTGAGCAGTTTCTCTACTTCAGCCTTAACAGCTGCCACTTTCTGAGGATTTACCAGATGAAGCTTTTTTCGAAATGGCTTGGTGTGAGGATAAGTTTTTATTTCATGTTTAAAAATTATTGGATCAATGCCTGGTATTTCCTCGTAATACCAGAAAAAAACGTTGCTAAATTATTTAAATAAATATATATAGATCCGAGCATCCTCCGAGGAGAAGTCCTCTCTGATGAAGAAATTCTCGACGATGCCAGGGGTTCTGGAGATGTCAATAGGTATCGTTTCAGTGATATTTTCCATATTACCCTCGGCATAAACTATGTTCATATCTAGAGGATTAATAGGACAATACCTATCTCCAGTCATAGTCAGCATGAATTTGCCTCCCTCTTTTCTTCTTAACTCTGGGAGGAAATAAGATCTGTGATGGAGATCATCTCAAGGTCTATCTAGACCAGAAATTTCCTCTATAATAGCCCCATCGGAGGGTAAGACCAAGTCTAAAGAATCAGTATTGGTGAGGGAACCTTGAGCCTAAATAGGATCTAGAAATTGTTCTAACTCCTATGCGGGATTCAGATCAGGGTTGATCGAAGCTTGTTGGACAATACTGTATGCAAATTCTATCACAGACAAGGGCATGGCCATGCCAAGATTCCCTATCCCTTACATCGAAGCCGATGGGTAAGGAAGAGTCCATGGATTGTACAAGTAAGTCGTACAAAACGATGACACTTAAAATATTTCATCCCTAGGTTGGTCAGGGACAACCGATATAATATTGACATCACCAAATGGAGGTGGGTAATCGAAACTACCTATTGGCATAGGGGAAGACCCAGGGTTCAACGCTACAAGAGAGCACCAACAAAACCCTAACTACCAGCCCTTTCGGAAACACCTACAAAGAAGACGAAGTCTCACT
>JASDQU011403789.1:10028-34037 GCA_032191745.1 Picea mariana
TTTGAGAGAATCTCCCATGTCGGTCGGACATAAAATTGACTTTTCTCTATACAATTAAAAAATCTAGAATTACAAAACACATGCAAAATATTGTTGGTCCATTGAAATCATCCCAAAGAATCCGAGAACGTGCTACTCGATTCAGGAAGTGCCAATAATATATGAAAATAAATTTCGATAGACTCCCACTCTCGTATCGACCAACAACTGAGTAAGCAAGCCCTTACGGTATAAAAAATGATATACACCTTCGACATATGTCGAAGCAATATCGAAATTTGTTGGAGAGCAAGGAAGGACACAGAGTCTCGTGGAAACCTTCACATGCCAAGCTACAAGATGGTGGGAAACACACTCCCCTAGGTTACAAATGTGGATGATCGTGTTGACGTATTTCATCGAATGATTTAGAGAGAAGAAGTTGTCCAAAGCAGCTTCTATCCCCATTTTCAGGATTGGGTGTGATCTAGTAGAGCATATTCAATGATGCAAAAATGAATGGAGAAGGATAGGTTACATATAAGAAATGGTATGGCCCCACATGTTTCTAAGAACTTTAGATGAAATACCAAATAAATGGTATAATATTGAACAAGCCTGCAACCATATGTTAAATCAGGAAGAAATTAAACAAAATTTTGTGCAAGACTTTGAATTTAATTTAGAAGAGGAACACCTAAAAGAAGTAGCACAATAAATTAGAAACTTCTTGAAAATATAGCACTAGCTGCATAGAAATAAAAAGGAAAGATGAAGATGGATTTAGGATTAACATTGATTTGCAATCTTTTGTCGACAGAAAATAAGGAAGCCTCGACAACATGAAGACTTGACATGGAAAATATAAGGAACCCAAGACAAAATTTTTAGTGGAGAAAGGACCACCCATCATTACAGAACCACGTGAAATCAGTATTAAATATAGCTACATAACAAAAATAAGATCAGGAACAACTCGACTTCCCAKAAATTTCTACAAAAATAGAAGAAGGGRAATGTTATCTTGACAAATCCAAACCACYAGAAGGGATGGAGGTCGAAATTAAAACAAAATAATTAGACATATCAAACGAAGATCRCCCAAAAATGGTATGAATAGGTGATTATTGGATGGACAAGAAAATAGATGACATAGTGAACCTGCTAAAAKAATATCAAGAAGTTTTTTCCCACGACTACAAGGACTTGAAAGGACTTGTAGAGGAAATGGGAGAAATGAATATCAAACTCATTCTAGGAGCAAAGCCAATAAAACAATGACCATACAAACTAGCCCACAAATATATGTTGATTGTACAAAAAGATATAGGAGGAATGCTACAAGAAGGTATCATTTACCCAATCGAAAAAGCAGAATGGGAAATCCCTGTGGTGGTGCAACCGAAGAAACACGATCACAAGAAGCTCAAAATCCGTGTTAATTTCACAGGACTCAATAAATTGACTATGATAGATTCATTCCATACCCCCTTCACTGATGAGATCATTAATGAAGTCGTTGGCCACGAATGAAACTCATTTAATGACGGGTTCTCGGGTTATAATCAAGTGCTGATAAAAAAAGAAGATCAGCCAAAGACAACATTCGTCGCAGAATTCAGATCCTTCACCTACAGATTCATGCAATTTGGACTAAACAATGCACCAAGACTCTTCTCGAGAATAGTTGTTAAGGCATTTCAAGAATATATATATATATATATATATATAACTATCGATGTCTACTTTGATGACTAGACGATATACAACCTATTTAAAAATCATATACAATGACTTAGGCTTATGCTAGAACGATGCAGGAAAATCCAACTATTGTTAAACATCAAGAAATGCATATTTTCTACACCAATTGGAATCCTGTTAGGACATGTGGTATATAAATATGGAGTAAAGGTTGACATGGAAAAGATTAAAATTATTCTCGACTTAAAGTTGCGTCTGAACCAAAAACAAATAAAAAATTTCCTGGGACACACTGGATACTGTAGAAAGTTTATACGCCACTATTCAGAAATCACATTTCCAATGGATGAGCTTCTACAAAAATAAATCGAGTTTATATGGAGCCAATATTGTCAGGAATCCTTTGAATTCATAAAGAAGAAGTTGGTTGAAGCTCCAATAATAAAATTTCCTGATTGGTCGAGAAGGTTTCATGTACACGTCGACGCCTCCAACGTGGTTTTTGAGTCGGTCTTAGAACAACCATACGACGACATAGTCAATCATCCAAACACATATGTGAGTCAAAAATTGAACAAGGCAGAAATAAACTATTCGACCATAGAAAGGGAAGCCTTATCAATGATATTCACTCTACAGAAGTTTCATCATTACCTACTTTCCAATCCATTCATATTTTTTACAGACCATTAAGCATTGAAATATTTGGTTAATAAACTGGTCCACCAAGGCAACATTTTTTGTTGGTTACTTTTATTTCAGGAGTTGGGGTTTGACATAATCATATGACTTGGAAAAAATAATGTCTAACCCGACCATCTGTCACGACTCGAAATGGGAGAAGACCCAACAGGCATTGACGACGATCTCCAAGATGCACACTTATTCCTAGTCGAAGTTGCTCCTAGGGATTTAAAAGATATAGAAAACTTATTAGAAGAATAAAAGGCTCCATAATATCTTCCAACAAGCAAAAACAAAGTACTAGCCTTAAAAGATGCACCTTTTACAATCATAAATGGGTATCTATACAAAATGGGAGTCGATGACGTCCTAAGGAGATGCGTTCCTAAACATGAAATGGAAGATGTCATTAATGAGGCTCACATAGGGCCAGATGGAGGTCACTTTTAGGCCGACATGATCGCCAGGAGGATACTGCAAGTAGGCCTATGGTGGTCGACTCTACATAAAGATTGTCAGGAATTGAGATCAAGTTAGAAAATGTGAGACCTTTGTGGAAAAATAAAATGCCTCTCAGTTCAGTAATTCCTAATCGAGCATTCGAAATATGGGCCATCGAATTTGTTGGGCCCTTTCCACAGAGGGAAAGAAGAACCGATGCTAAGTATATCATCACCATTGTAGAATATGTGACTAAGTGGGTAGAAGCTGAGCTAGTAGAATCATGCACCAAAGAAGTCGCAACAAAATTCATCTACGAGAATATAATCACAAGGTTTGACTGTCCTATTACATTAATTAGTGACCATGGAGCACACTTTGTGAATGAAACAATTAAAATCCTGGTAGGGAAATTTTCGATCGACCACAGATGAACGATAGCCTATCACCCACAAACAAAAGGGGTAGTCGAATATTTTAACAAAACATTACACATAGGTCTCACAAAGATTTGCAACATCAACAAATACGAATGGGAATAAAAAATTCTTGCAATACTATGGGCATATAGATCAACATATAAACAATCGACAGGTCAGAATCCATTCAATATCGTCTATAGACAATAATTTGTTATCCCCTTGCACTTCTGGACCAAGTTCGGCAGGGTTGCATCTGTAGCAAAATTTGACAATAGTAAAAGTATGAGTGAATGAATGTACCAATTGAACAAGTTGGAGGAAGGAAGAAAAACCGCAATGCATCATCAAGAGGTCCATAAGCAACAACAAAAAGCATGGCACGACTGACATATAATAAAAAAAGACATAAAAAATAGAGATTTAGTTTTGATGTATGACAGTCATCCATGGAGAGAGGAAGAAGTCCTTGGTCAAGCGCGAGACAAAGCAGATGAAGAAATAATCGACATACCACTCCATCACCTGACCTAAGGAAAATAATCATGAAAATATAATCAATTGATCGGGATAGATCGAAATCCAGCGAGCCTGGATCAAGCGAACATAGAGAACATCGATATAATACAGACAGAGCGAGGCATAGAAAAATAGACGAGCACATTGGTCACCAAGAACACCGAATAAGTCGCACTGACAACAAAAAAAACCTAACGATTTAAGAACAACAGTCAGTTGACCCATGTACCAATCGCGCATTTATAGAGGAGACCTCGTCGGTCGAGCTTAGGAAAATACCAACCAAGGAAAGGTCATTGAGCGTACAGAAGGTGCATTCATTTCATGTCAGGAAAGGATCGATGAGAAGAATAGACACATTATTGACAAATGCAAAATATCGTTCCACAAAAATCCCCAAATTCTCTTGACTTGTACGAACAATCATTCAGGAACTGCCATGAGTAATGCCTAACGAGGCTCACATGAATTCCATTTTATCACTGACATAGATGTCCACTTACACGAAGTTCTGTAACTCTTCAACAATCATAACTACAACTCACACACTCACAAATCATCCGATCGAGACAAACAATATCTATTCAAAATACAAAAAAGATTTTTAAGTGTACAACAAAGAAACTATGCACATACCAACGATAGTCTATTTGATCATAAAGGAAAAATACCATCATCAGCCCTACACTTCCATATTTTGAGAGATTGAATTGTGTATGAAGTATTCTGCCATCACTCATATTACCTTCCATATCACAACTCTATATAATAGAGCTAAAAAATGGAGAATACCCACTTTTCAAAGAGTTAAGTTTTAAAACATAGACCATGGGGTCAGAGAATTTAATAGACGATGCCCCCTTGGAACCAGAACTTCAAAAATCAGAAGCAGATCAACCATCTTGGTCATAGACTTCAGAAGAATAAATTCCCCATCCCATAAAGGCATGAATTCTCCCCTATGGCTTCAACCGATCAACTCTTAGAGGAAACAAAGCATTCGACAATCATCCCAATGAATGGTGAGGGAAGCCACAGTCCAGTTCAGTTTACTTGAACAGAGCGCAAAAATAAAATATCAAAAGATTGTTTCAAGCAACATTTTTGTGTGAGAAGAAATGAATTTGGAATCAAAACTAGGGATGCTTCCAAAATAAAGGATTCAGTCAATTCGGAAGTGACACAAAAGGAATGGCCCGCTTACAAGTAGACAACATCTTTGGCCGAACAAGCATAGAAATGTGACCAATATATTAGTTCCACATAAAATAAGACACAGTTGAATCAACCAGTGGCGGAATTCCAAGAAAAGCAGATCCATCGGATGAAACACCTTAAGCCAGTCAAGCACATGGAAATTTTGTCTCCTATTAATTCTCTCTTCCCCTCTTCGACTTCTACTTCTCAATATTGTAATCAATTTTTGTAAAGTTAATTTTTTATACTCCCCCTTTTCTTGGGACAAGAAAGGAATTGAGGTGGGGGGAGATGTTGTAGGGGCTAGTCGAATCTATCGACTAGACCTACCATTCAACTAAGAATTATTCGGTCACTGTTATAGTTAGAAATGTAAGTCGGTTGAAGCATCTGATAACTGACCGACCCAGGAAGTTAATTAGTTACAACTGCATGATAACTAGACATATATGAATATAAATAGATAATCACATAGATACTCTAATAGCTTTATGTGAGATATTGTATACATTGTAATCCATTGCTAAATCCTTTGATAAATACAGATCTTTGGGCTCTCACTACTTGTGTATGTCTTTGTCTATATCTATACGTGTGTATCTTCTATGTTTCTTATGTAAGGACTACTGGTAATTCTCGCTACTTTCCCCTATATTACAATAGGATGTAAGTCCCTCCTTCGCATGTATGAATCCATGAATGCACATGAGTATGTTCAGGATGTTGGTTTTCTTCATGTTCATGGTGGGATAATGGTCTTGTTTCTTAGGATGCATCTGGGGAAAGCCAAGTATCCTATTTTGAAAGGAATCCAAATTAAGTACTCAAATAGTAATAAGAAGGGATGGAAGTCCCTCCTTTGCATGTATGAAGCCATGAATGCACACACTTATGTTTTGGATTTGGTTTTATTCATGTTCATGGTGAGTTAATGGTCTTGTTTCTCATGATACACCTAGGGAAATCCAATTCTCCTATTCTTAAAGGTCTTGTAAGAACTCACATCATTTTATCCTAATTGATGTCTAGTTTATTATTAGTTTTTTGTAAGTTTTGAAGGGAAACACATCCATATGGTTTTACTCATGCACAAATACATTGGTGTTCTAAGGTTGTCGCTTGTTTTAATATCAGAGAAAATGGATTCTCCTTGGATTTTCATTTTGAAAATATTCAACCCTTTAATTCACTTATTGGGAAGTGTTCTTAGATTTTGAAAACATGTTATTTGGGTTCATTCAGGGAACATGATGTGTTGCACAAGAGTTGGTTGACTGGAAAAGTGGTGAATCCTAAAATAATAGGAGATATAGGTCACAGTGTGTGCTTGATGGATCTTAGAAAAATTTGGAAAATTTGTAGATTCCTTAGAAGCCATGAGGAGCATATCCATTGCAATAGATCCTTAATTTTCACTGTCACATAA
The DNA here is from genome assembly GCA_032191745.1 of Picea mariana. NCBI lineage: Eukaryota > Viridiplantae > Streptophyta > Pinopsida > Pinales > Pinaceae > Picea > Picea mariana. The sequence continues at coordinate 16,398 of JASDQU011403789.1, forward strand.
AAATTTCATGAGATTGAATGTCATGTTACTTCCTAGATAACATAATTATTTAGTGTCTAGTGGAATTGAAGCAACAATTGAAAATATTGGAAGAAGAATGCAATATTTTAACAAACTTGGCCCTCAATCTAAGTAGTGGATATTAATCCCAGGATTCTAATCAAAGAATCTCAACCACCTCTACTCAGGGGGAGCGAAAGGAAGATGAAATGGTGCAAAAAATTGATGAATACATTGAAGTTGAGAAGTAGGACACTTATCCTCTAAGTACAATTCTGGAAAAAGTAGCTAGTCATTATGCCTTTTGCTCATTATTATGTATTTCCTGGTTATATGGATTTTAGGATTATATTAAAAAATATATAGTGTTAACAAGTACTGGGTAGTTTTGTTTAAGGATAAAGCCAAAACTTGCTTTGGGATTTCAGTAGGCCCCTTTTTTGGAATATTCAAATATTAGTTTGAAAAATTGTGGAAAAATACTGTGATGTAATCTCATTGCGACATCAACCGTAGTTTTTATTAATATAATTTTACCCAATTATGGTTTAAAAAATGTGTCAGTTTTTGGTAAGGACACACATATTTTATGAAATCAAAATCTCAATTGAGAGATTGTAGTCAATACCAACTCTCAGTAGAGACATACTCTTGACTGAGAGTTTAAGATATAAAATCCACGGTAAATCAACTCTAAACCTAGAGTTTGAGAGATAAAATCAACAGTAAACCAACTCTTGAATGAGACTTTGAGAGATAAAAACAAATTAAATCTTGGTTAGCTTTTAAATTCTTAGTCAATAGATGTATATTGGTTGAAAGTGTTAATTCAACAAAAAATTTTGTGGACCTTCAACCTAGATATATATAAATATATATATCGATTGAGAAAAAAAATTATATTTCATAAAATATAAATATACATATTTCGGTCCATGAGCAGACTGATTTCTAACATATGTTCTATTCCTTTATGTTAGCATTGAGAGTCACACTAAGACTGTTGTAAGTGCAAGCCTATTACCCATCAAAATATAAATGGATTGAATTGGTTTGAGTAGATGGGTTAGCAAGACTAAGCAAAAAGGGAGAGGGAAGAAAAATGAAGATCAATAGGCTACACCATTGGGAAATGGAGTCATAAACATTCTGTAGATTGAAGGCAATCAAGCTACCTATCAGATAAATAGCTTATATGATGATGAATGAAAGAAATAGATAAATAAAGAAGGTCAACATATAAGTGAACAAATCAGCCTCACACCCTGCTCAACTGATAATATCCACTAGTCTAAACGTTCACTGATTGGAAATCCTTTCCAAAAACGAATGTGAATGCTTAAATATAACATGTAATAAACTTCTGCAACAAATATTTTACCATAGAAATCTCATACATAATACTGCTAATCAAACCTACATTAACAGTAATCATATTCAAGCAAGATGAAAAGATATATGAACAACAAAGAAATAACAATCTGATATGATAGATCTCATGAGTCTTCAATGGAAAAAATATTTACAAAACAGGCCCTCAAGCTTACAATGAGAACACACAGGGGAACTGCATTGCTCCAACTCTCTCCATCCTCTCTTGGGTAATGGACCGAACCGTTTTCTCATAAAAAACCCTTTCATTTATAGTGAATAATCTTTATCTACCCTAAGGAGGTCGAAACCAAGGAGTTACATAGGATCCTCCTCCATCTAGGAGTTTTGTTACAAAAGATTCCAACAAAATCCTAACAAATTCCTATTTTTTGGGATTTTGTCTATGATGATAAATGCCTTTTGAAACAAGTCATTCTGAATGATATGGAGATGGAACACATGTCCCTCATGTCCAACTAACTCCTAGGAGACCATTCGAACCTTAATTGACAAGTGTAAACCTACAAACATGGTGAATATCCAACAACTATGCAAAATAGAGAGTTTGCAGCGCACTTGTGTTTTAATTATATCTCTCGAATGCAAAACTAGGTTAGGCTGAAATTTGGTCAGCAAGTCAATGTCATTCTCCTCCAAAAAAAATTTCAGAAAAACACACATCACTGTTTTGGAGTTATGATCAAATGTTTAGAAGCATCTTCTACATGAAATGAGTTCACATCGCCCTTGTCATCTAGTTCACAACACCTGCGAAAGTTCTTAGTGCCAAGAGAAAACAAGCAGCCACAATCCTTTCCTGACCTCTAAACAAGACAAAAACGCTCATGGATTACCTGATGGCTATGATGTTGATGCTGGAAATTTCATATTTGCACCTAGATGCCTGCAAGTTGCCTAACCTCCAACCCTCATCCGAGACAGTTCACAGTGCCAGACAGTTCGCAGTTCCAAGACTGGGTAAGTTTGCAGCGCCAAATTTGAGGTGAATCCAAGATTTCAATAATATTGTATATTTGGGTAGAAAATTCCCTAAAATAGAGGTTAGATTGAATGCACTGATAACTGTAATATTCCTTTTGAAAATACCTTCAAAGTAATGATTAGCATGAAAACAATTGTACCAAAAGGTACGCTACGAACTCTCCTAGTTCGCTCGCAACATACACATAACCAATTCGAATTGACACTTGTACCTAAATATAATGACAAAAAGTAGACCCAAGTGTTAAATGGAGGTATGAAATGTCATAATCATAATGAGGAAAACAAAATGAGACTTGTAAGGATATAGGTGTTGACATGACCACCATCACAAGACTTCAAACTTAGACTCTATGAAACCTGTAACTAAAAACATCAACAAAAGATATTTTGACCCCCTACAACCTTGTGTGTGTTGGCACCAAGCCGAAGTGGAAAGAAGAACGATCATGGGAAAAAAAGCATGCAGAAACAGAAGTAACAGCTGGAGAAAGAACAACACCTGTGCATGCAAGAAAGCGTGCACAAGGAAAGAGACAACTGGAGGAAGAACAACACGCATGCATGGGAGGAAGACCTAACCTCGGTAGGGTTAGGGTTTTTGTAATGCTTTGTAAACGGATGAAGAGCTTGAAATGTATAAATATAGATATGTAGGAATCATGTAGAGGTTCGACTGTTTTGTGCTGAAAAGTTTTGTATTAGCTTGGGGTGTTAGTATTGTTATCCCATATTTTACTATAGTTACGCATGAGCGGATGCGGTATGCGATATTGACTGTTATGTACCATTTTTGTAAGTTGTTGAGCTATAAAGGAGGAGAGGAGGTAGATCTGAGGATTAGTTCATAGGTTGCAGAGCCTGGTGCAATCTAGTTCGCCTCACATAGATCTTACCCATAAGAGGGGAATTGTAAGAACGCGATGCTGGAAATGCAGAACTACCATAATAAAAGAGCCAAGAGCCAAATATTTGTGGACGTAGCCTAGGAGGGGGTGAGCCATGATAATAACTGTGTAATGTGATGAATGTATGCATCTCTTTGCTTTCTTTCAGCAGGTTATTGTTATGCTTAATAAATGATTTCATATATTGTTATGGAACACAAATATGCTGCTTGGGAAGTAAACTGTGTAATGGGAATGTGTACCCATGAGGAATAGGTAGATTGCCCTCATAGTTCGTAGTGCATGGCTCTAGTTAATAAACCCCTATCTCATACTCAATCCTATGCTGTAAACACCTGAGTCTTACAGTCACCCATTTAAAGCTATCTCGGGTGAGACTGTGTAGTGATTTTTGTGTACTGTGTTGCCTTCTGGTTTACCAGAAGGGACGATAGTTATGGAGGATTTGTTGGAAACCCGAATGACATGAACCCTGGGTCAATAACTCAGAGAGAATAAGAGAGAAGAGGAGACCAACAAATGGTTCCATTGTCATGTTAAGAGGAGCAAGAGAGGACTGAGTGGGCGAGATTTGAGTGAACAAGAAACGAAAGAACAATGAGCCATTAGAAGGGAATGTTGAGACCTTGGAACCCCATGAAAGCAGAAATTGAAGGCTGGTTGAGAAACAAAGAGCTAGATTTTTCCCAGAAGGACAATAGAAACCCTAGCATCACACCTCACAAATATTTGGATAAATATGTGTTTACGGATTTACACGAAGTCGTTTTTTGTGATTTTCCCCATCTACTGCAGGAGTGGATACTAAGGTTGAAAGATAACCACGCGAAAAACCGTATCTGACATCTAGATTGGACCCCGGTATAGGTTGAGTAGTTACAACAGGTGAACAACAAATTCACCCGCACAATTGAATTTTGGCTTGACAGTATTGTGGCAGGCTTCATCATAGAGTTTGCAGTCGATACATTGAAGTCATACAACACAACAGAGAAAGAATTTCTACGCAAACCTCAAGGAAGGTCAATTCAATCACTGTATACTTCTATTAAAATATTTCTATATAACAAAGGTGTAATGACAATGGAATCAGATAGATAGACTTCTCTGCATGCATGGGGGAAGGGGGGAAGCACTGATAGAGAGAGGATAGATGGAAGAAGGCCAGGATAAAGGCAAGAAGGAGGAACTCTTGGACCCGATCTTGATGGATGACGACCAACTTCAGTGGATCCTGGAGTTATCAGGAACGACCTGTAGCCGAGTACCCTACCAATATAAGGTGAATACCAAGAAGAGAGTCATAGCCACGAGGGATGGCTTGGAAAGCGATGAGGAAGAGTTAGAGGATCTCCGGGCTATGGAGCAGATTGAGGAAATCCTGCACGCAACTTATGAGAGGAAAACAAGAGGCCCAAGAACGGAAGGAGAAGGCAACTATCCTATCCATATTAATGTCAGTGTGGAACCCATAAACCCATGTGCGACTAATACACCAAAGATAACAACACTGTTTAGACAACCGAAGTTTGGAGGAAGTCCGACATCAAGAAGTACATCTACCGTAGGAGCAAAAATTGGAGGAGCTAGTTCAGGCAGTATTAGTCAAGTATCTACATCGCATGACGGAGGTAGCAGTTCAATATTTAGAATAACGCGACATGATCCCACTATCAGATTACCAAAATTTCAAGGAGAAGCAACAAAAGATCCTGAGAAGCACTTGTTCATTTGTGCAAAGATCTGGGAGGCAAAACAAATCATTGATGAAAACACCAAACTCGCACAGTTAGCGATCACGCTAAGAGACTGCGCACTATACTGGTACATGAGTCTAGACACAAACAGTGCGCCTAGGACGACGAGGACATTGGCAGACATTAAGAAGCTATTGATTAATGAGTTCTAGAAGCCGATCTCAGAGGATCAGTACATGAACGAGATGATCGAGATAAGACAGAAACCATGAGAGTCTGTATGGGATATTGATTAGAGATTCAAGCGACTGAATGAAAAACTAAAATACCTTATGACCGAGATGCAACACCGACACCTATTTGTCAACTCACTACTCCCACATCTAAAATATCCCTTACGATAACAGAAGTTTCAGACACAGGCAGAGGCTCTACAGGTAGCCTTGCAACTGGAAGAGAACTAGTGCTAGTAGATGGACCTAGCTATTGAGGAATTGAAGGAGGATTTGAATAATATAACATTTCAATTGAACCAAAATAAGAACAAGGACAAACGAGAAGTTATTTGGTGCACCACATGCAGAACAAAAGGACACCATAAGAACGAATGCCCAACATTTACACAGTATATGGAAACAGGTATGCCAAACCCACTACCACAGGGAGGATTATGGTGTGAAATATGCAAGAAACTGGGTCACGACCCTTATCACTGCATGATGATGCAGAAATACCAGACAGTTCCAAAGAATTCATATTGCACCTTTTGTAAGTCAGTGGGTTGCGATGACAAAGATTGCAGAACTATGGAGCTGATGCGGGAAAGAACATCAGATGCATATAGAGTGCAAGCTGAAATGATGATTGGACAAGCAATGCCCTAGTTCAACCAAGCCCCAACCCCATACAACACTGCATAGCAATAGTATAATACTGCACAACAACACTACAATAACGTGCAGCCGCAGTACAACCTGGCATAGCCCCAGTACAATATCATGCAGTATAATCAGACACCATAGTATAACGGGTCGAGTGGTGATCGCGCAGGCTACATAGGAGGAGGACGATCCATAGAAGGTTTTGGACCTGGCAGAGGACCAATCACATGTCACAATTGTCAGAAACCAGGACATTATGCACGAAAATGTCCAATGCCACCAACAACTTGTATGTACTGTCACGCATCGAATCATGAGACATAGGAATTTCCGACACTATTAATAAAGATCCAAGAAAATAGGAACCAGAACAATCAGAATGTTCAATGGATTTCAGCTAAAGCAAGGGACAATGAAAAAAATCTCATCATAGTCACTCGTGGAGGAACGAAAATAGGAAATGATGCAGTTCGACAGGAACCAACACAGAACCAATGGATAAAGAAGAACACTGAACCAAGGAAGCAGTTCGACGCACCCAATGAAAATGAGACTTTTAAGGAAGCCCCATAATAAAAAAGGTGGACGCAACGTCGACTTCAACTGCGCAACCAATCAAGGAAGCCCCATAATAAAAAATTCCACCATCGTTGGATCATACCAACGGAATGCAACCCAAGGGATAAGTAAGTATTATCAAATACTTTTTGCAATCATGCGTAAAAGTATTAAGTCATCCTTCATCTGTGAAAATATTGCAAAACATACTAGAGAAATGTAGCAGCGAGACGAAAGAAAATCTAGAACCAAAAACTGTCAATCACCTACACACCCGAAGAAGAACAAGTAGGGAATTTAGACTAAATTCTAACATTGGGGATTTCAATATGGGAGACATTATATTAGACCTAGGATTCGAAGTGAATGTGCTACCCAAGAAGACTTGGCAATTCATGGGAGAGCCAACATTGGGATACTCAAATGTCCAATTAAAACTAGCCAACTAGCATAGAGTCCTACCAATAGGTAGAATGAAAGGAGTAACAGTATATCTTGATGGGGTGCACACTAAAGAATACTTTGAAGTCATTGAAATAGTAGATGGCACAACACCATACCCGACACTACTCGATCTGGATTGGGCATTTGATAATCAGGCCATAATTAAATTAAAAACAAGAAAATTGACATTTGAATCTAGAGATTACAGGGTCATAGCACCACTCGACCCATCAGAAGAGGAGAGGTTTTTAGAACCCACTTTCCTGGACTTAGAGGAGATCGGTCAATTGTACATAACAACTGCGTGCGATGAGTATTACGTAAGCCCAATTGCAGATGGGGTACTCATTTGGTGGAGCATTACTTCATGCGCAATAGACTCAGACAATGGGTTAGAAAACTAGTAGCAGAGACTACATGAAGTATCCAAGAGAAGATGTGCAAGAATAGACCACGCAGTATGGTGGATAGCCATAGAAATCAAAGAACCAACCAGTTTCCATGGACTAAATGATTTGGAAACATTCTTGACACAATATGAAGACGAAGTATTAGAGAACTAGAGGCTACGAGCACTAGATTTAGCACTCAAAGCCACACCTGTAATATGGTGGGGCGCACACAAGGAGACTATCACATACTGGTATCAATGTAAGCAATTACTGCACATAAGGTTCGACACAGGAACATGAAAACAACAAATAACAGAAGTATGATGGACACAGAGCACCATCGGAGCACTTGGAGGCGTGTAGAATGCTATGGAAAATGACACCACCTGAGGAATGGCCTCATCAATTCATACATACTTTAGAGGGAATACCAGCGAACTGGTACACAGACCAAGAATTGCACAAAGGAACTAAAACATGGCGAATATTGCAGTAGAACTTCGCAGTCACTTTCTCATTCGAGCATGAGAACCCCAACATAGATGCAACCCTTAAATGAATAAGAGGAGTAATATTCATCAAAGAACCAGAAATAGAAACCATCATAGAAGAACAATAGTGGAATAAGCAGACATTCAAGGAAATACTATCATGTTACCACGTACAGGAGGAAGCACCAAACAAAGATGACCCGCGCGATATCCAGATTGAAGAAGTAGAAGGCAAAAGAGATGTGGAGGGACCACCCATAGAATCCAAAGTAATTTCCATGCCAATCAAGGTAAAGAAAGTTAACATCGGAACAAATGAACATCCCAAAATGGCCAGCATTGGAGACTACTGGGATGACCCAATAGTATAAAGCATCACAAAGTTGTTGCACGAATACAATGACTTGTTTCCTACAACATTTATAGAGATGAAGGGTATAGCAGGAGAAATGGGAGAGATGAAGATGCCACTCATACCTAAAGTGAGACCGATTAGATAGTGACCATATAGACTGAACCCCATATATAAACAAAACGTTAAAGAGGATATCGATCGGATGCTTGAAGCCAGCATAATCGAACCTGTTGAGGAATAAGAATGAATAATCCCGATGGTAGTATAGGACAAGAAACAAGGAAGAGGGATCAGGATATGCATCAACTTGAGGAAGTTGAATGATGCATGCCTACACGACCCATTTCCTACACCATTTATGGATGAAGTATTAGATAATGTGGGGGGACACAAAGCTTACTCATTCACCGATGGATTCTCAGGCTACCATCAGATTAAGATAGCACATGAGGGTAGACGCAAGACCACGTTCGCGACAAAATGGGGATCTTATCAGTACACAGTCATATTGTTTGGACTAAATAATACACCCACCATATTCTCCAGAGTGGTTATCGCAACATTTAAAGAATTCATCCATTAGTTTCTCAAAGTATACCTGGATGATTGGACAGTTTACAGTCTATTGAAACAAAATGTGGAAGTGTTACGACTAATTTTGTAACGATGCAGACAATGCCAGATATCACTGAATATCAAGAAATGCATATTTGGGACACCGTTTGGGATACTATTGGGCCACATAGTATGCAAACAAGGCTTACTAGTGGATCCGATAAAGATAGCAGTCATTGTGAACTTACCAGCACCAAAAATAGTCCTCCAGTTAAGAGCAACGTTAGGACACACCATATACTACAGGAAATTCATCAAAGGATATGCACAGATCACAACACCAATGGAAAAAATGCTAAGGAAAGATACAAAATATCAATGGAATGATGCATGTCAACATGGTATGGACACTTTGAAGGAAAATATGGTTACTCCACCAATATTAGTATTTCCAGACTGGGAAAATACATTCCATGTGCATGTAGATGCATCAGTGATGGAACTTGGAGCTATCTTAGTGCAACCAGGAGTAGGAGACTTGGATCAACCGACAGTGTTCGCAAGCAGAAAACTATCAGACTCAGAACAAAATTATAACATGATGGAAAGAGAAGGCCTAGATATGGTTTACACACTGCAGGAGTTCAGACATTACCTATTGGGAAAAAATTTTAAGATGTTTACAGATCACTCAGCCCTGAAATAACTAGTCAACAAGCCAGTGTTGGGGGGGAGAATCTGTCGATGGTTATTGTTATTTCAAGAATTTGACTTCGAAGTAATAGTCAAACCAGGAAAATTGAATGCAGGACTTGACCACCTATCACGAGTCACAAATGGAGAAGAACCCACGAACTTAGAAGACAAATTTCTGGATGCACAATTATTCTCAGTATAGATTGCTGACGACTACTTCGTAGAGATCATCCAGTACTTGAGCACAGGTACCACGCCGCAAGAATATACCACCGCGCAGAAGAAGAACCTAGTAGTCCGTGCAACCAACTATCAATTGATCGTAGGACATCTATACAAGATGGGTGCAGATAGAATTTTACGAAGGTACGTGTTAGAGCACGAATGACCAAGAATTTTAGCAGAAGCCCACGAGGGAATGGCAGGAGGGCATTATGCAGGAAAAGATACCGCGCAGAAGGTACTTCGCGCAAGATTATGGTGGCCAACGATCCACAGAGACTCGAAAGAGTACTGTCAGAGATGCGATGTCTGTAAGAGGGTAGGCAAACCCAACAGAAGGGACGAGATGCCACTAAGCCCACAAGTGACATTACATGCATTTGATAAATGGGCAATAGAATTTGTGGGACCATTTAACCCACCGGCCAAAAGAACAGGGGCAAGATACATCATTACCGCGATGGAATACCTAACAAGATGGGCGTAAGACACACCAGTAAAAGACTACAACGCAGAGACAGTTGCACACTTCTTATTCGAACAAGTAATTACTAGGTTTGGGTGCCCAAGAGTTTTGATGAGTGACCAAGGCACGCACTTCATAAACAACACCATTCGTGCGATGCTCGAAGAGTTTTAAGTTCATCATCAAAAGAGCACACCATATCATCCACAAGCAAACAACACAATATAAGCCTTCAACATAATTCTCGAGAATGCACTAACAAAGATCTATAACGTCAACAGAGACGACTGGGACCTCAAAGTACCAACAGTATTATGGCCATATAGGATGACATGCAAAAAGTTGACAGGGCACACACCATTCAAACTAGTCTATGGCCAAGAAGCAGTAGTGCCATTAGAATTTTTAGTACCCAGCTTGCATGTAGCCGCTATCACACAAATGATAGAACGAGGCGCAATACAAGAAATAATGAATCAACTAATGTCAATGGAGGAAGACCAAATCTTGGAAGGATTCTATCAACAAGTGCAGAAGGCCAGAGACAAAGCTTAGCATGATCGACACATCAAGAAGAAGACGGTCAAGGAAGGAGACCTATTATTTCTCTATGACAACAAATTGTTTCAGCACCCAGGAAAGCTAAGAATGCATTGGCTAGGACCATACGAGGTAAAATCTATAATAGACGGAGGAGGTGTATAGTTAAGAGATTTAGCAGGAGAAGACCTTAGAGGAATGATCAACGGGATCCAACTAAAGCTGTACAAGGATAGTCGACCACCCACTGCGCAGTAAAATAAATAAAAATAAATCAAAATCAAAATCAAAAATCAAAATAGAGAACAAAAAGAGGAAACAAAACTAAAAATCCCGAAGCACACCAGAGATAGAAAGGATGCATAACATTTGAAACATGAATTCAACAAAGGCAAAGAAAATGGTTACATACCAAAGAAAAACGAGCGGGAAATGAAAAGTCAGAAAAGCAATATGATAGGACAACACTAAGCAAAATTAAAGCATGGCAAGGACTGATGGAACATCACATTAAACACGCCAACTGGAAATGGAAAAGTAAGTGTAATGGAAAGTATGAAACTGTCGCATATGCATTGAACCCATAGTTATGGTGCATTAATCACATCATGGAGGAAGTGTCCTCGACAAGCTTCATGACAAGCCCATACAACACGTGAGCACATAAGCAACTAGTATATTCACGAAAGGAGAACAGAGAGAGAGAAATAGCAGCCAGAACGAACAGAGAAAGACCATAGAGCTCACCAAATTCATTCAAAATCAGCAAATTCTCGACACTCACACTATGTCACCACCGAAGCCCACAAAACTAGGCCAGACAGCCAGACCAACCAGGAAACTAGGTCACAAGGATTGCTGGAAGAAAATGAGCAGCAACAGCCGAAGATCGTCAATATCGACAAGATCCCATCCCCAGAGATGATATGGTGAACTCTACATAAATATTAGATGAAATTTAGCATCCACAAGCAGAGGCCATGAAAGAGGATACACTAGCAACGGCGTAGGAGCCTCAGAACTAGGAAGCGGAAACCCAACGGGAAGTGAAACCAGAAACCACTGAAGCATCCATGGAAGTTATCAAAATGACACAAAATCTGGGAGCAACAGTGCAACCAGACGAGTCACAGATACCTAGCCTACGTCAACCAATAGAGGAGACCTCTAGAACTACCTCGTCTTGGCGAGAGTGGCTTACAGGGGAGCAACCAGGAATTGCTGGAACTTTGAACCAGCCACCACAACAAGAAGATAGAGTTCAGATATCGAGCTTAGCTCACAAGAAACCAGTAGTATAAATTGTGCTACCATTCATACCAGATGGATTATAGGTAGATCTGCAGCTACTGGGTCACGTTGGGAAGATCAAGTATTTCGACCATGACGCATCAGACGAAGACAAGTAACAGGAACTTGTGCCGAGGGTTTTTATGCAGAACATAGTGGTAAACCAACTTGGAGAAATGATCATCCAGCCACATCAGTGGGAAACTAGACTGGACAAAACATGAATTTTAGGTTTGCTCAAACTTCAACATTTTGGCAGAGGCTAGTACACAACAGCATGCGTCAAACAACTGCTAGCAGTCATACATGGAGGGGATATATGGTTGGACAAACCCACCCCCATAACTGTTGTGCTTAACGCATAGATAACAGGACTACCCAGCCGAGGCATGGTTCTCGTGTTGATTCTGGATGATAAATCCAAGGAGAAAGCGTTAGCAGAGGAAATGAGGAAGAAATATGGTACAACCAGGGGAACAAGAGGAATTATAATCAAACAAATCAATAATGAAGCGACACAATTGAGTGCAAATATCCTATCCTGCAAATTGTTAAGAAAATTCCATAAAGACGAAGTACCAACAAGAGTCATCGCAGTTGCATCTCAGTGCGCAGAAGGCACCTTCGTGAGCTGAGCGTCGTATATATTAAAATTGTTCCAAGTGGACTGCAAGGATGCACGGGACCTTGGTACAGAATTCCATTACTCATGGTTTCTCACCCTCATAGCCTTCATGGGATGGTGGGAACCAGAGTATGTAATATTTTGTACTAGATCGCAGCCAGCGGGAGTGAGATATCTATTGCTGAAATCTGAGCCATAGGCCAGGCATAAGAGGGAGAATGGAATCGTATTTGAAGCATACATACAAGACATACATGAATCTATCAGTCGATCATGGAGAATAACATTGGAGGTTGCCGCGCAATATGGGGACATCGCTAACTTCTGGGCTACATGTCAAGCCATGTGGATACAACCAAGGAAGGATCCAGATAAATAGTGGCTACGGATGCGCTACTACATCAAAGAGGGTGACATTGACATGGTCATCAACGAATGGCCTAATGAATGGAGAATCCCATCTATTCCCCGAGAAGTACCGGAAAAAACAACAGAATGAGAGGTAGCGCTGGCGGAAACACAGCCTCCGCAAATCCCAGTGACCAAGAAACTAAGGACGGGCCAAAATAAGGTGACTTAGGCAGACGAAGGTTCGAAGGATATAGGAACCCGGAAGGGGAAGAAAGAGACCATCGAACAACTGAAACAATCTAAGGGAGCACAAGAGACGACCACAAATCACAGCACATAGGAACCAGGGGTAACGAAAAGACCAGTTGTGCAGACAACAGGCACGCGCAAGAAATCAAAGGTGCAATGAGAATCACTGAACTATATGATCATGGAGGACGATGGAGAAATGATCACCAGAATGGTCTAGGACTGTCTAGCAGAAGACTTCGATCACGCAGCACATCACAGGGATAAACTACAAAAAGAGCTGGCAGAAATGGGAAAGCTCCTCAAGACACTCGGGGAGGCCTAGAGAGAAAGTAGCAACAAAGGCATAGATTCGTCGACAACACATACCAACGAAAGAATGGAGGTAGAAGAACGAGACCTAGTCCTTCCAATGCCACACGCACACACAACGGTCTACATAAAACCTAGCATGCTGAGAATGGATGAAAACATGGGACAGACACCACTGAAGGATTTAGACCACATCCAATTGGTATTGATGAGCATGCCATCAAGGGAACTAGAAAAACTTCAGGTTAGTGTCGACCACAAAATGCAGTCTAGGGCACATAAAAACTTAGTCGAGCTAGAACAAGCAACAAAGAAGCAGGACGCGTTGGAAGAAGATTGTGAGTAGGCCAAATCCGAAACTCAGGAGGAGAAAGAATGAAGGAATGAACTAGAATGAAGAGTGGGAGAAATTTTTGGGAAAATTCCAAGCACTGCGTAAGGAAACAAACTCCCAGCCGCAGAAAATATCGACCAGATTGCATAGGCAATCGATCGATATTAGAAGGTGATCGAGGGTCTCCGAGAATAGTTCACATGAACAACTTCACCGACAGTAAGGGAGCAAAGGCAGCAGGAAACAACGATGCAACTGCAGGAGATAGAGCAGCAGGTTAGCACAGCAACAGAATTGTTCGATAAAGAAGTGCAACTTTGGAAAAGGCTGGAGGAGGATCCACACGTCCAATGCTGGGACAAGGAAGAGGAAAGGATCAATCCAACGATCCAATAACTCAAACAGAGGAAAAATACCATACCAATCCTAGAATGTGTCAAGGGGATGCAAGAGCTGAAGAATATGCAGGAAAAAATTATCACGACGCAAATGCACAAACAAGAGCATCGGGCTCAAATAGAACCACGACAGGAATAGGTAGCATAAGTACTCGCATAGGAAGAAGGAGCTATAACACATATAGAACAGACACATGAATAATGTGAAGTATTACTGAGCGACGAAGTGGCAGTTCAAGTAGTGAATACCATTAAGGAAAATACCACGCAGGCACTGACAAAAGCAACAGAGCTGAAGGAAAAGTTCCAGACGATCACCGAGGAGATCGAAGCATCTCAAAAAGTTTAGGTGACTCGGGACGAGTCACATGTCAGTGTTGGGGGCCTATTGGCACCATGCCAAAGTGGAAAGAAGGACGATCGTGCGAAAGAAAGTGTGTAGAAATGGAAGTAACAGCTGGAGAAAGAACAACACATGCACATACAAGAACGCGTGCACAAGGAAAGCGATAGCTGGAGGAAGAACAACATGTGTGCATGGGAGGAAGACCTAACGTCGATAGGGTTAGGGTTTTTTTAATGCTTTGTAAATGGCTGAAGAGCCCGAAATGTATAAATATAGATACGTAGGTATCATGTAGAGGTTCTATTGTTTTGTGTTGAAAAGTTGTGTATTAGCTTGGGGTGTTAGTATTGTTATCCCATCTTTTACTGTAGTTACGCATGAGCAGATGTGGTATGCGATATTGACTTTTATGTACCATTTTTGTAAGTTGTTGAGCTATAAAGGAGGAGAGAAGGTATATCTAAGGATTAGTTCACAGGCTGTAGAGCCTGGTGCGATCTAGTTCGCCTCATATAGATCTTACCCATAAGAGGGGAATTGTAAGCACGTGGTGCCGGAAATGCAGAACTTCCATAATAAAAGAGCCAAGAGCCAAATCTTTGTGGATGTAGCCCAGGAGGGGGTGAACCACGATAATAACTGTGTAATGTGATGAATGTATGCATCTCTTTACTTTCTTTCAGTAGGTTATTGTTATTCTTAATAAATGAGTTCATATATTGTTATGGAACATGAATATGCTGCTTGGGAAGTAAATTGTGTAATGGGAATGTGTACCCATGAGGAATAGATAGATTACCCTCATAGTTCGTAGTGCATGGATCTGGTTAATAAACCCCAATCTCATACTCAATCCTAGGCTGTAAATACCTAAGTCTTAGAGCCACCCATTTAAAGCTATCTCGGGCGAGACTGCGCAGTGCATTCTGTGTACTGTGTTGCCTTTTGGTTTATCAGAAGGGTTGATAGTTCTAGAGGCTTTGTTGGAAACCTGAATGACATGAACCCTGGGTCAATAACTTAGAGAGAAGAAGAGAGAAAAGGAGACCAACAATGTGTTAACATCTGGCTCCATAACGGATGGCATGCTCCCTATGAGCTTCCAAGAACATGTAGTTCTAGTGCCTTATCCATTGGGCTAGGAGTCATTATTGTTGATCTAATGCAAACTAAAAATTGAAGACCACCCACCCATAGTTTGAGATTATTTATATACATAAGCCTACTCTAACCAACTAACGAATTTTCTTAGATTTAAGAAAACTTCCACAACATTCATGAAAGTAGTTGACTGGTGAAAATAAATTTTTGCAGGAAACTCTTTGAGAAAACACAGAAAGAAGGTAATATTTTCAACAAAAGTTCCAAGAAAATATTACACTCACTGCTGCAAATAAGAGATATACCCAGAGTTACAACAATTGGGACTTGTGCAAGCAAGGAATCCATCCAGATTTCCACTAGATCCTAATAACATGGCACACTTTCAATTGTTTAAGAAGGCAATCTTTCTCCTCCGTGAAGGATTATTTTTCAACAAAATGGTAGTTCTCATACGATGCATAACTACTCATATGTTGTTTGAGCTCATTGATCCTTGGAGATTTCTACTCATCAATGGGTGGTAAAGAAAAATGTTGATGCAATTCCTCCTTATCTTCTTCATTACCATATACTGGCTAGCTACTAATACATTCTGTATGTTCTTTAGTAAAAATCTTTTCTTCATCATCAGAATATTCATCAAGGATAGGTTGATCTTTGTCAACATTTGGGACAACAATATCATTAGAGGAATGATTTTATAGACATTATTTACAAGGATAGATACATCTACTGCATTGCTGCCATTTTCTTCATCATAAGAGCAACCAACAAAATCTACTTTCAACAATGTAAAACTAGGAAAGAAAAGATACAAATTTTCCTTGATTTCTTCAAAATAAACATCTATTTCAACCTTATAATATGAGGAAACACTTTATGTATGTTGAATATCCTTTTCAAACTCTTCACAACAATTCTCAAATAGAAATTCAGCTGAAAAATAACTTTTATAGTGCTCCTTAAAAGCTGAGTGAAATTCCTTCAATGATGAAATGCTAGAATGAGGTAGTGAGAAATACCATTGATGTGCATCGCCATCTAATGAATGTGTGCACATTTTCATCAATACATCCTCATGATAAAAATGTAGTTGATCCATGCATTGATGAAACTTAAAGAGATTTTGTGTAGGATTATCCTCCATCCTTTCTCTAAATACAGGTAGAAAATATCCCCATTCTGGCATATGAGGTACTGGATGTGGGAAACCAGAAACTGCATAAAAGTTAAGAGGTGCAAACCTACAATCAAAAACAACAACAAATGCCTTTGACATTCTGAAATTGTGAAGTCACCACTAGATTTTTCTTTCATGGAGTCACTAGGTGAAAAGTGCAGTCAGCAACCTATATTCACCATCAAAGACTGGAGCTAAGATTTGTCATTCTTCCTAGGGAAAAGATTCAACTTCGTCCCCGGAAATGATGCCAAAAATGTTAGCACTGAGAGTCACACTTAGATTGATGTAAGTGCAAGCCCAATACCCATCATAATATAAATAGATTAAATTGGTTTGAGTAGATGGATCATGAAGATGGACGAAAAATGGAGAGGGAATCAAAATGTAGATCAATATGCTACACCATTGTGCAATGGAGTCATAAAAATTCTGCGGATTGAAGGCAATCAAGTTGCTTATCAGATAAATAGCTTGTATGGTGATGAAAGAAAGAAATAAAGAATTAAGGGTCAACATATACGTGAAAAAATTAGCCTCACACCCTGCTCAACTGATAACATCCATTGGTATGAATGTTCACTGATTGGAAATCCTTTCCAACAACGAATGTGAATGCTTAAATATAACATGTAATAAACTTCTACTACAAATCCTTCACCATAGAAATCTCATACATAATACAGCTAATCAAACCTACATTAATAGTAATCATATTCAAGCAAGATGAAAGAATATATGAACAACAAAGAAATAAAAATCTGATATGACATATCTAATGAGTATTCGATGGCAAAAATATGTACAAAAAAGGCCCTTAGGATTACAATGAGCACACACAGGGAAATTGCATGGCTCCAACTCTCTCCA
>JASDQU011403790.1:0-20866 GCA_032191745.1 Picea mariana
AAAATAAGGAAAGTGGGGCCAAGTGACCTAGAAGATGTTTTTAAGGAAGCTACTTGGAGAGTATAAATAACAGGCAAGGCTCTCTCATTTAAGATAAACTTTAGCATATTGAATATCTATATGTGTCTAAGGTAACCAAGGATATCTAAGCATAAATTCTGAGGGAAGGTGAAGAAAACAAGGATGAAATGCAAGGAAGGTTAAATTCTTTTGATGGTGCTTTCTAAGGTATGTTATTTACAGGTCATCTCACCATTTTTGCTAAAAAAAAAATTATATAATGATTCAGATCATGAAATTTCTATTACAATGAGAAAACATATCCAAGTATCTATGGTAAAAACTTCAGCTTCTGGGTCGTTGTATTTTGGGAGTTACACTCTGTGGAAAATAGGGTTTGTGGCTAGTCCTGAAACTAGTCAAAAACGGGTGTTTCAGGTAAAAACATCATAACTTCTTCATAACATATCCAAATGAAGTGATACAAAATGTGTTTTTTAGGGTACAATCTATAGAATAATGTGTAATATTTTTATATCATTTCAACAAATATTCCATGCGGGTCACGCTTTACAAGGTCTCTCTCTAGAATAAGCCAAAATTCAACAAGGTATGCCATTTTTGCGATAACTCCTTTTCTAAGAGGTTCCAAGTAGTGACACTTGAATGAATTGCATAAAAAAACTGAAGAACATTTTGTATCAGTTTCATATCTTTATACATTACAGTTACAAATTTATTATTACTTCAAGTTAGGGTTGTTGACTAATCCAAAATTAGGCATGTGACACTAAAGAAAACTTCGATGAAAATGCTAGTCTCTTGTTGTTAAATTTAAGGAAAGTTTGCAGGAATGTGATCATATACACCAGGTCTATTACAGAGCTACAAATCATATTTGGATGATGAAATTGATGAGGTATTTTGGTTGAGGTACATGTTGAGTACATGGTTAAGACAAGTAGTTGGTGAGTTGGCACATACATGAGGTGTATAGTTGATGATGTTGGTACATATTGATGAGTCATAGTTGATGAGTAGTTGACACATGATTGGTACATACTTGGTACATGGTTGGATGCACTTGTTTATGGTATAGGTTGATTACAGGTCGTTTGGTACAGGTTGGTGCATGGTTGATGCACTTGTTTATGGTACAGGTTGATTACAGGTTGAGGTAGAGGTTGATGCATGATTGATGCATGGTTCATATTTATTGGTACAGGTTTACAGTGGTATATCTCATACTGATAGTGTGACAGTGGTTCCATCATTCTACTTCTACTTTAGGGTGGAAGGACGGGGGAAAGACAGGTGGTTGTAGCCACCTTCCGGTTGTAGCTGGAGAACATAAGGGGTTGTAGCCTCCTTCTGGTTTTATCCAGAGAATTGGAGAGTTGGAGAATCCCTCAGGTTGTGGCCTGAGAAACTAGGGGGTTGGAGCCTCCTTCCATTTGCAGATGGAAAAAAGAGGAATTTGGTGCTTCAACTGAATGTAATTCTTCAAGACATAAAAGAAAAAACATTATGTGATTTTCTCCTAATTTGAGTTTCTACATGAAACACTAGTGTACTATGTATGTGTATGATTGTTCATTTGTTCATTGCTTATTTACTCTGCAATTATTGAATGATAATGCTACATTGATATAACACTTGGATTATATAGTTAAAAATGATTAAATTGCTCTATTACTAATTCACCTCCCCTCTCAGTAATCCAACAATTGGTATCAGAGCAAGGTTCCTTCAAGAAACAATTTAACCACTGGAAGGAGATCATGGATTATTATGAGAATGTAGTACCAATGTTTAATGGTTAGAATGGTTTTAAGTATGAGATGTGGAGCAGAAGAACATAAGTATTTTTACAGGAACAGGGACATTATATTTGTCTATCAATTGTTTTAGAATATGATAGTTCAAAAAGGGCAAAGATTGCAGCCAAGAAGTAATTGAAGAAGAATAAAAAAATAGCAATGGATTTCATCTGGGAAGGATTACCTAAACTGGTAAGAGAAAATGTTGGTAAATGTTCATCAACCAAAGAACTTTGGGATAAGTTACATGACATATATTCTTCACCCATTGCAGATTCATAAAATGCCAAAGAAGATGCAGATATAGAACAAGAATAAAGATGCTCATTATGTCAGACAGATTTATAAGAGGAAGAGTATGATGAAGCAGAAGTTGATTACAAAGAAAAAATGATCAGTGCACTTAAATATCTAAGGAAATAAAGAGAAGAAAACAAGTCATCCAAGAAAGAATTGATGAAGAAAAATTAAAGTGTTCAAGCTTCCGAAAAGGATCATAAGGTCATCAAGAATTTAAGAGCTTAACTAGAAGAGGCCAGAAGAATTGATGAAACTATAGAATATCAAAATAAATGTTTAGAAGCCAACATAGCAGCACAAAAGGAAGACGCGGAAAAGAGAGAAAATATGTTGATGGATCATCTCAAGGAAAGAACCAATGAATTAAACCAACTTCAGGAAGAGTTTGGTCAATAAGAGAGAAGACTGGAAGAAGAAATAATTGCATTGGAAATCCAACTTGAAAAAGAAAAGAGAACAAAATAGGTCATGAAGTCTCAAATAATCAAGAAATAAGAAGAGGTTGAGAATCTTGAAGAAGAAGTTGTCACGCTAAGATTCAAAATCATCAAGATCAACAAGAAAGTCGAAGAGACAAAAACATCCACATCAGTTGTAGATACTGAAGAGAAGCACTCTACATTGCTAGAAAAGAAGAATGAAGAAAATAGAAAGAGTTATTCAGAAGTACTCAAAGGAAGGAATCATGGTCAACCAGAATCTAAGAAAACTATTGAAGATACATCTTCAAGAATACCATCCATGTTCAAGCCACAAAGAAGCTTCAAACATGATCATGATCAGTCAAGGAAAACATTCAGAAGGACTACGCCACAAAGAAGATCATTCACTCCCAGGTATTAAAATTTGTTTTATGGTCATTGTTTTTATTGTACTAACTTTGGACATAAGGTTGCATATTGTAGGGATTATAAAAGAAATGTTCAAGCAGACTATGCCTATGTGGTCACATGTAACATTGAGTGTTACAAATGTCATAACTATGGACACATAGGCAATGATTGTACAAGCATGATCAATACTTCCATGAAAGAGAATATTGATATCAGATATAAGAAAGTATGGATAAGAGAACAGGAAGAACATGTGAACAAAGACCAGGTACCAGAGATCGCAAGATTGACAATAAAATGAGATGAAGAAAATTCTATAGAGAAAAGGAAAGATGTCAGATACAGAAAGGTTTGGAAAATAACTGAAAGAAAGGAAGGACAGGTAAATAAGGAACAGGTTCAAGAGATTGTACTTTCAGACATTGTAGTGAAATATGAATCCACAGATAGAAAGAAAGAATTCAGAGCTCAAAGAGATAATGAATCTACCAATGAAGATGATGATGAATCTACCAATGAAGATGATGATGAATACACATCAGAGTAGGAATTGTTATGAGCCATCCGGCTTATAGACTCCCAAGTAATATGAATATTAGATAAGGGGAGTCTATGCGATAGCTGTGATAGACCAAAGAACCATCCTTTGAGTAGCTCGCATAGTTTTAGAAGACAGATTCAGATAAATCAGTTAGCATAAGTACAGTTTGATAGTATAATGATAAATGGGTTAGCATTATGGACAGTTGTGCAAGTAGAGTCTTGGACAGTATGGACAGAGATGGATTTGTAATAACACTTTGTAGGTTTGGATAGATATATGATAGTGGACGAGAGCATGGATTCATAGATTGGTTTAGAGAGTGGTTCAAAGACAAAGGAACATTATCATAATGGATGATAATTACATAGGAAATGGCTCAAACAATGCTAATGGATTAAAATTGACATATATTTTTTGGACACAGGTAGTGCATACATCAGTTCACATTCAAAATAGAGTAATGCTTAGAAACAACATTGACAAACTTCCCTACAAGATATGGAAAGGAAAACCAGCAAATGTGAAGGACTTCAAAGTTTTTGGAAGCAAATGCTACATCAAAAGAGAATATGGAAGAATGGGAAAGTATGACTCTCTTGTGGACAAAGGACTACTTGTTGGTTACTCAAGTACAAGGAAAGCATACAAGCATTACAATCTAATATTAAACAAATTTGTGGAAAGAATCAACGTAACAATTGATGAAACAGGCAGACTAGAATCAAAGGAAGAAGAAAACATATAAATGGAAAAACTTTTTGAAGAAGAAGATGAAAAAGAAGTAGAAGAGAAAGATGAATATGAAGAGAATCTGAGAGAAGAAGAAGGGAAAGTTCAACAAGTATCTCCAAAGACACCTAGCAAACGAGTACAAAAGAATCATCCTTCATATCATATTATTGGAAACAAAGATGCAGGAGTTCAGACTAGAAGAAAAATTCGTTCACCAGAACAAACACACCTAGCAATCTTATCTACAATTGAACCAAACTGTTTTGAAGAAGCCAGAAAGGATGAATTTTGGAATAAGGCCATGGATGAAGAATTGGATCAAATAGAGAAAAATGACACTTAGGAATTGGTTTCAAGAGAAAAAAATAAGAATGTGATTAGCACAAAATGGGTTTTTGGGAATAAATTGAATGAAGATGGGAAGGTTACAAGGAACAAATCTAGATTGGTATGTAAAGGATATGCTCAGATTGAAGGAATCAACTTTGAAGAGACATTTTCCCCAGTTTCCAGAATGGAAGCAATCCATTTTATTTTAGCTTATGCATGCTCCCAAAATGTTAAAGTATATCAGATGGACATAAAATCATCTTTTCTGAATGGGGAACTTGAATAAGAAGTCTTCATTGAACAACCAGAAGGATTTCAGTTTTCAAAGAACAAATATTATGTGTGTAAATTAAAGAAGGCCTTGTATGGCCTAAAAAAGGATCCTAGAGCATGGTACTCCAGACTGGATAAGTATCTGCAGTAGGCAGGGTTTATAAAAGGAAGTGTAGACAACAACCTCTACATCAAGGTAAGTCAAGGTAATATTTTATTAATTGAATTTTATGTTGATGATATTATTTTTGGTAGTGATGATAACAGGTTAAGCCAGAAATTTGCAAAAGATATGTAAAAAGAATTTGAAATGTCACTACTTGGAGAACTATCCTTCTTTCTAGGACTTCATATACGTCAAAAAAACCAAGGAATTTTTATTTCTCAAACCAAGTATATCATAGAAATGCTAAAGAGGTTCGGAATGGAAGATTGCAAACTAGTTGTCACTCCCATGCAAACCAGTTGCAAGTTGAGCAAAGATGATGATTCAAAGTCTACAGATCAAAGGTAATATAGGTCAATGATTGGCAACCTATTGTATGTGACAACATCCAGACCAGATGTAATGCAAGAAGTTGGATAGTTGGCACAATTTCAAGAAGCACCAAAGGATTCACATGTATTAGCAGTGGAGAGGATTTTTCACATATCTCAAAGGAACATAAAAGTTTGGGCTATGGTATCCAAAAGCAAAAGATCTATCACTAATTGTCTACATAGGCGCAGATTGGGCAGGTTGTATTAATGATCGATGAAGCACCAGTGGAGCAAAATTCTACTTGGGTGAGTGTTTAGTATCATGGCTGAGCAAGAAACAATAATAAATATCTCTATCTATAGCCGAGGTAGAGTATATTGCAGCAAGAACATGTTGTACACGGGTTCTTTGGATGAAACAAACTTTGACAGATATACAGCTTGAGTATGATGAGTCAATTCCAATATATTGTGATAATACAAGCACCATCAGTATCTCCAAAAACCTATTGATGCACTCTAAGACGAAGCACATTCCAATCAAGTATCACTTTCTACGGGAACGGGTTGCAGAAAAGAACATCAGAGTTGAGTATGTGGGCACAAAAGAACAAGTGGTAGACATATTTACAAAACCACTTCCATGGGAAGCCTTTGAATATCCTCACCAAATAATTGGAGTTGTTTCTACTCCAAAATGAATGCTTTTTGAATGATTTTTGAATGATTATCTTATATGTCTTAGATGTACACGAGGAAGCACCATAAGAGAACAGTTCGGTTAGGGGGAGAAACCCTGGATGGAAAGATACCTTTGCCATTGATGACAAAGGGGGGGAGATTTATCAGATGTAGAAGATAAAGGCATGGTTCCAGGGGGATCAGATTTATCAGATGTAGAGGAAAGAGGCATGGTTTCAGTGGGATCATGAGTGATATGATTTCAGTATTGCATCAGAGTATTTCCATCAATGCCAAAGGGGGAGATTGTTGATTAAGGTTGGTTGTCATTGATGTCAACCCTTGAAGAAAGCCCCATATCACAAGGGTTTGGGTAATGCACCCAAGATTGTTTGATGTAAATATGACTCATTATTTTTTTTTCATGGTTGATAATAAGTAAATATGGATGAACTCAAAAGTGGTCCCCTTATGGTGAAAGCCCTCATGGGGAAGACGTTTTGCGGAGTAAGAGAACCCATGATTGATTATGGAATAACTAGATGAAGGATAGTGACCTTGTTAGGGAAACTATCCTATATGGATAGTTCTTTTCATGCCATTTCTGATGGTATGTAGAACGTCACATAACTCCTCACGGTTAGAGAGTTATGGCCATGAGAAGTTGGAGACCCCAGGTTTGGGTAATGGACCCAAGTTTGTTTGATGGGTAACGGTATGAGTTATGATATATTTTCAGATAATACTAGTCTATATGGAGACTACATGTCATTAAATTTCTGGTGGTATGTGGAACATCATATAAATCCCCACGGTTTGAGAGTTATGGCCTTACGAAGTTGGAGGACCCTCATATGTCATCTAGAAGCCCCAAAAGGTCAAAGTAGACAAACTGGTTTAGGAGATTTTAAAAGGTAAATAATAAAATGAAGTAATGAGTGTATTATAATTCAAAGTGAATACAAAATGAATTATTTCAATAATAAATTTAATGGAGAAATTAGAAGTGGGTTAACCCTAAAATAAGGAAAGTGGGGCCAAGTGACCTAGAAGATGTTTTTAAGGAAGCTACTTGGAGAGTATAAATAAGAGGCAAGGCTCTCTGATTTAAGATACACTTGAGAATATTGAATATCTATATGTGTCTAAGGTAACCAAGGATATCTAAGATGAAATTATGAGGGAAGGTGAAGAAAAAAAGGCCGAAATGCAAGGAACGATAAATTCTTTTGATGGTGCTTTCTAAGGTATGTTATTTACAGGCCATCTCACCATTTTTGCTATAAATTGTTTTCTATAATGATTCAGACCGTGAAATTTCTATTCCATTGAGAAAAAATATCCAAGTATCTGTGGTAAAAAATTCATCTTGTGGTTTGTTTTATTTTGGGAGTTACACTCTGTGGAAAATAGGGTTTGTGTCTAGTCCTGAAACTAGTCAAAAACATGTGTTTTGGGTAAAAAAGTCATAACTTCTTCATAATAGATCCAAATTCAGTTTTCCCAAATGTGTTGGTTAGGGTACAGTAGTTAGTATGCTTTGTAACAGTTTCATATCATTTCAAAAAACATTTGGTGCAGGGCACGCTCCACAAGGTCGATCTCTAGAATAAGACAGAATTCAATAAGGTATGCCATTTTTTCTATAACTCCTTTTTTGAGAGGTTCCAAGTAGTGAAACATGGAGGAATTTCTTAAAACAAACTGAAGAACATTGTGTATAAGTTTCATATCTTTATACATTATAGGTACAAAGTTACGATTACTTCAAGTTAGGGTTGTTGACTAATCCAAAACTAGGCATGTGAGACTAAAGAAAAGTTTGATGAAAATGTTAGTCTTTTGTTGTTAAAGTTAAGGAATATTTGTAGGAATGTGATCATATACACCAGGTATGTTACAGAGCTACAAATCATACTTGGATGATGAAAATTGATGAGGGATTTTGGTTGAGGTACATGTTGAGTACATGGTTAAGACAAGTAGTTGATAAGTTGGCACATACATGAGGTGTATAGTTGATGATGTTGGTACATATTGATGATTCATATTTGATGAGTAGTTGACACATGATTGGTACATAATTGGTACATGGTTGTATGCATTTGTTTATGGTACAGGTTGATTACATGATGTTTGATACAGGTTGGTGCATGGTTGATGCACTTGTTTATGGTAAAGGTTGAGGTACAGGTTGATGCATGGTTCAAATTTATTGGTACAGGTTTACAATGGTATATCTCATAGTGATAGTGTGACATTGGTTCCATCATTATAATTCTACTTTAGGGTGGCAGGACGGGGCAAGGACAGGTGGTTGTAGCTACCTTCTGGTTGTAGCCGGAGAACATAGAGGGTTTTTGCCTCCTTCTGGTTGTAGCTAGATATTTGGGGAGTTGGATATTCCCTCAGGTTGTCTCCTGTGAAACTAGGGGGTTGGAGCCTCCTTCCAGTTGAAGCTAGAAAACAGAGGAAGTTGGTGCTTCCAATGAATGTAATTCCTCAAGACATATAAGAAAAATCATTATGTGGTTTTCTCCTAATTTGGGTTTCCACGTAAAACATTGTTGTACTATGTATGTGTATGATTGTTCATTTGTTCATTGCTTATTTACTTTGAAGTTATTGGATGATAATGATACATTGATATAACACTTGAATTATATGGTTAAAAATGATTAAATTGCTCTATTACTAATTCACCCCCCCTTTCAATAATCCAACAATTTTCCCCTTTCTTCCTTGTAAGGGAGATCTAGTGGATGGTTGACCTTTGGAATTGGATACAAGTAAGGTGGAACCAAGTAAAGATGATCCCAAAATAGTATCACTCACAGGGGTGTGAGATGGTTGGGACAGTGAGTTGGCAAAACTAGGAAATCCTTCTAAGATAGGAAGGAGATTTTGCAAGCATCTGGAACGATGGGGATTCTGTGGGTCCCCTATGATGTCCTAGTAGCAAAGTGGAATGTGTGAAAATTGGTGATGAGATAAGGAAATGAACAAGAGACTTGTACAATATGGACCTTCATAATATATCTCACAATTGCATGTAATTAAAAGAGCATCATACATCCATCAATTCAAAAGAAGCATACATGTGGGTAGGTGGATTTTGTTTGTGTGGGAGAACAAAGAAAAAAAATGCTCGAGTCCTAAACATATGTAATTTCCTTCCTCTCAAATAGCACTCGACCTTCCAATAACACTCAATAGTGGGTTTTGAAGCCACCGGAAGAGGAACTAGTGAAGGATTAAATAATCATTTATAATGAGGGGTAGAGGGTGCATATCTCAAAAGAGCTAGTGGTATTTCCCAATAGCCACATAAAACCTAATCAAGGTGCAATGGAAGCCCATAATTTCCACCTGGGTAGATGTCCTAAACTTTTGGTCACTAGGTACCTCGGTCAAAGTGCGAAATTTAGATTTTTGGCCTCAGAAATGGGTCACGGGATGGATCCCTTACAAGAGGTGGGTACCTCAAGGGGGGACACATAGAACAACCAGACCTTGGCCTTTGACCCTTCATGGGTGTTGGCCCTTGAGAAAGTTTTGGGAGATTCTTGGTCATGTTGACCTATTTTGGGACTTCGACAACCTGTCGAAGGAGGAGTGGAAGACAAAGCGGATATCATGGGATCTCAGCCACTTTTTGGGTCCTTTTTGGGTTTTTGGGATTATGTAATGGGATTGGGATGTCACCCCATGGGTTTACCCATGTTTAGGACTATTTTGTAATACATACATAGATGCTTAGTCTAGATAGAAGTGTGGTGCATGTATGTGATGTGAATGTATGCTAAGTGCAAGTAGAGTCTGTAAGTTCTTTGTGCATGACTGTAAGAGACTTGCAGATATAAGTGAAGGTCCTTGTAGCAGATTGTGGAAGGGTTAGTGCTATAACGCAAGGAATAAGGATCTAGCAAGCTGCACAGATCTTCTATCATGTGCAGAGTAAGGGTTTTGAGGCTCTGTTCTTGTAACCGATTGACAGAAGAGGAGAAGAGTTGGTGGACATAGCCCGAGGATGTGGGTGAACTTATTCTTTTATGTATTTAGATAGATCTACTTATTCTTTGTGATTATTATATGTGATAATGTTAGTTCTGATCTATATGGTTATGCTTAGTGCCGTGTATGATCGATCTGATCTATTTACCTATGCTAAGTGCTTAAATACATTAGATTAGTGTGAATGTTGTGAAGATCTATTTTATCATTGAAGTGGATGTTGATTGCATATTGAGGAACTGACGGTGCTAAGTTCTTTATTAAGTATTATAATCATAGATCTGTGTCCCAGCTAAGGTTGCAAACACCTGAGTCTCCCAATCAACCCTACCTCTTCCTTGGGTGAGACTTCATCTACTTCATAGGTGTTGCCGAAAGGGCCGGTAGTCAGGGATTTGTTGGTGCGTTGTTGTAGCGTTGAACCCTAGGTCTACCCCTCTGCCAACAATGGGTATCTCCCTGCTTTATGGTGTTAGGAACACTTGACTTGGAGGATTTAAAAGTTCCATATTTCTCAACTTCTAATGTTTTAGGATGTGAAAACCAGATAACGGGGATTTATTTGGATACCTATCCCCGATGTCCTACCTAGACTAAATTTTTTCTTTTGGCACCTCCTGTGGAGGAAAACTTAGTGAGTTTTTAGAAAAAAGTTATATGTGGTTGTTTGAGAGATTGGGGGTGTGAAACAATGTCGTTTGAATTAAGTGGGAGTGGATAATTCCTTTAAGAAATAGTGGGATGTTTCGGGATCCCTTTTGGAGGAATCCTACTTCAACCTACACAATTCGAGATGAAATTATGTGAGTGAGTAGTGACTTTGTGTGTGAGAAAGTGATAAAATGTGCCAAATTTTTAATAAGTTAGGTGTCACCTTGCAACATGTGGACTTCATGTGGTCCTTATAAATCTTTATTACCTATATTACTAGATGCCATTGGTACAACCTTGAGGAATTTTAAAGTCCCTAAAGAACTAGCATGTGGACATATGGGTCCTTACCAATCCTTTAAACTCCCTACTGTTATTTAATCTAAGAAATATTCAAAGAACTATCTTAGATTGTAAGCATGTGGGCATGTATGGGCCGGTTACAATAATATTTAACCTCCCATAATGATGTAAACTAAGAAAGAATCTTCAAAAACTACCCTAAGCTTTGCAACATGTGCACATGTATGGGCCCTTACAAATTTAATATGTAAAAAAAACTAAGAGGAGCCATAAGGGGGGCTCTGTCCTCTCCTAAATTTTTTTTTTTTAAGGGAGATGAAATCTTCTCTCAATCATTTTTCTAATTCTCAAGATTGCTCTATGGTGCAACAGAAGAGCATACTCAATGATTGAAGTTAGTTTTTTGGTCCCAATGTAAGTATTTATATATGTGATTGCAAATGATCTTTTAACTTATCTTTTACAATCAAAACAATCCATCCATGTGGCTACTCAAAGAAAAAAGAGGAGAAATTTGGTTCTTTTTTAACCCCATAAGTGCTTATGTTTTGACTAACCCTTCATGTGGAGAGGGAATCTAAGTGTGGTTCATTTACAAATTGCACAAAATTAATATTTAGAAGGCTAGGGGCCTTCCAAACATCATAAAACAATCTTACAATGTTGGATTTCTAAACAGATGTGCGGGTCATAGTTTAGATAGAGGCGCATGTGGTGACAATGCGTAGAGAAATGAGGACCTGTTGGTGCACTGTGCACTGGGAAACATAGTGTTGTTGTCTCACAGTGCTCGAAAGACACGTCTATGGGATGGAAAACCCACGTACGTTCTGATACACGTCTAGGAGGAAAATTTTAAGTGGAATTCTCCTCTTCCAACTCCAAATTCATCTCTTTCCAGGAAGGGCTAGGTCAGTTATGATCCTTGCAAGGTAAATAGATAAAAAAGAAGTGCTTAAACAACCCAAATAGAGAGGAAATTGATACCTATCACCAATATGGTCAACAATTTGCTGTATCATTTTCACCACTTGAATGAGCAAAAGAGGGACACTTGCAAGTCCAGTTGGGTCAGTTGAAGAGAAAAGAAGTTAGTGTATGAAACAAATGACTCAATCACATGAAATAAACAAACAACTAAGCTAATACCAACTAAAGAAATGAAACTAAAATGCATAAGGAAATTAGAACCAAAATCAATCAAACAATTGACCAATATTCATGCCACCAATGGAGAGATAATATTAGTGGGTAAATAACAAATAAAAAACGGGACTTATTGATCCCCTCTTCCTCCAAGGGAAGGCTCTTGAGTCCCCTGTGTGAGAAATCTTCTTACAAATGGAAAACTAGAAGGGAAATGGTGAAGAAATCCAAGATTATTCCATCAAGAGGTGAGGTGAATAGCTTAATGAGATGATGCTAGTATGCTCCAAGAAGGAAAGAGGTTCCTTCTAGGAGAATAGAGGCAACATAAAAATACAATGATATTCTTGAATTCATAGTGCACCGATGGCCTCTTTTTATAGAAAATATTTGAGGCATTATCCGACCGGTCTTTAGTGTGAACAAGGGGCCCTTTAGGGCACTCTTAGGTCTTTGACTAGCCCCCCACTCGGATTCAGCTTGCATTTGAGGGTCAAATCATCTTGGGAGTTGAGCCAGAAGTGGGTGAGGGACTGATAAGAACCATAAATGCATCGTTCACAGGAGTGTGTGTATTTTATAGTACACCTTCGCGCATCGGGCGCATGTGCGCTCTAGTAGATTTTTTGTCCTATGCACGTGCACGTGCTTCCTGTAGTATTTCTGCACATGTCAATTTTATAACCAATTGTATAGTTTGTGCCTTTTCGAAATGTCTTTTTGGGGATTCAGGTGAACTAATAGGTGTTTGGAGATGCTGGATTCCTATGACCGTTTGTGGATGAAATTTCAGTGATAACACTTGGCCTTTGACCCAGCCCTTAGTTCCATATTGCGCCCATAAGAACATAGTCCACCACTATTATAGGGGATTAATCCACCATTCCATCCAACTATCCACTGCTATAAATAGCCATTCCACCATTCTAGTGGTCGCCCACTCAATATAGTAGAGCGCTCCAAAATTGTTGTAAATTGTCCGCCACTTTTAGAATAGATGCCAAATTTTCTATAACCATAAGCTAAAATGGGGAGGCCTGCAGGATTCGACCCCAGGACCTTTGGCTAACCACTGCCTAAACTTAGACACTCTAACCAACATGATAACCATCACACTTAATGATAACTACCTAGAAATTGGTATAAGAAGGACCCTTCAGTTCAGAGTTCAGGACAACACAAGCACATGAGAGGTGAGATTGAGTGCACTTGTATGGATTGGTACAGGCTTGTACAACATGGTATGTATTTTGTACACAATTCGATATTTCTTATAATTTATTGTAGGAGCAGTGGCATGCAAACCGAGGCAAGGGTGGCTCTTGGGACAAAAAGTGTCTAACTCGGATCAAGGTATGGAGACAACCATTTTTAGGTAAAACGATGCCACAAATGTAGTGGTGGTGTTAGTTTTCTAATCTGATCAAATCTTCTATATCTTAACTCCAGAATGAGGTATACTTATGTATTTTTCCCAATTATTTTGTGGAGTTAATAAAAATACCTACCCATTGGAGAGTAGGACCTAAAGACGTATTCCACCAAGGACGAACTCTGTTATCAAGTTATTTTTGTTCATATTTTCATTATTATGTCTCTTTCATATTGATTTTTTCCTTCTTTATGGTGTACTTTTTTTTATGCTCATTTTATGAAATTCTTTAATAAGTCACCGGACTAAAAGATCCTGGATCATGTTGGTATCAGAGCAGTTGTATTTGAATTGAATGGTTGAGTATCAATGCTTACTAGGGACAAGTATAATTAGGGTGAAGGAACTCTTAAGACATTGAATCCCGAAGTTGGTCGTGCATCTCAAAGGAAGAAAATGGCAGAAGAGGATAAGCGTGATGAACAGGAGAAAAACTTTCACATGGTCTTTTATCGCATGTCATAAATGGTTGAACGAATGTATGGAGATTATGAGAAGAGGATGAAGAAGAAAGGGAAGAAAAATGAAGCACATGCAGATGATGATGCTTTGGTAAATCAAGGGGCTGGAGGAGATCCTCCTGAGCCTCCATATTTTCCTTCAAGTTCTATTTATTCTTCCTATGAGAATTCTCATCACTATCAACATTCTAACCATAAATCCTCTTTTAAGAAACCATTATTAAAGCTTGATGTAAATTTTTCTTTACCTAAGTTTAATGGAGATGCTAATCCTGAAACGCTAGATAATTGGATCCGACAGGTTGAAGTGTATTTCAGTTTTCAGCATATTGATGAAGAGGAGATTAAAGTGTAACTGGCTTCTCTTTGGTTGGAAGGAACCTCTCTCATATGGTGGGAGAGAAAGCTATAGGAAAAAAGTAAGTGTGGTAATATTCTTTCCTCATGGTCGTAATTTAAATTAGAGATAAGGAAATAGTTCTATCCATTAGGGTATTTACATAAAGCAATGATGGAATGGAACACTTTAAGACAAAGTAAAGATCAAACTGTACAAAGTTTCACAGAGGAATTTAGGAAGAAAGAACTTGCACTAAATATTCCTTTAGATTCCTATGAAACTTTAATGAAGTTTACTAGCACACTTCACAATTATATTCATCATACTTTACTATTGTTTAACCCCACCAGTCTTGAAGAAGTTTTTGTGCAAGCCACTCACCTTAAAAATAGGGGTAAGAATGGACACGAGGAAAATCCATTCAAGCACTCTAAAAACCATTTCAACGAAAAAGGAAATGTGAAGGACAAGAGCACAATTGCAACAAAGAAGGAAGAAGGAAAACACTCTTTCATCCATTGCAAGAAAAATGGTCATTATAGCGAACATTGTTGGAAACTACATCCAGAGTTAACGCCAAAGCCATTTTGAGGCAAGGGGAATCCAAAGACCATTGCTACAGTGAAACATGATCTTGGATCCGATTCAAGTGATGAAGAAAGGATCGTAACAGTTGGGATGTAAGGTAAGATTCCTTTTATGCACATTCAACTTCTTTAAATGAATCACATGATGATGATAAAAGGAGAAGTACCCTATTCCACATAAGAGTTGTATCGAAACATATGAATATAGACACATTATTTGAACCAGGTTCCCAAGTCAATTCAATATCAGACACACTTGTTAAGAAATTGGGATTAACCATAAGCCCTCACCATAAACCTTACCCTCTCATTTGGGTATATGATAAAGAAATGTTAAATTTTACTAAGAAGTGTAGGTTGAGTTATTCTATTGCTTCTAAGATGGTAGATGAAATGGATCTAGATGTGGTTCCTTTGGATGTATGTGGCATTGTATTAGGGGGTCCCTATCTATATGATAGACAAGTTATCTTCTTTCAAAATGATAACAAATACCATCTTACAAAATATGGAGTGGAATACATCATTAAATCTCACAATATAAAGGACAAATCAACACTTGTTAGTTCAATCCAAGTAAAGAGAGTTATAAATGCTAACAAGAATCTTGTACTCACGATTGTAAAGGGGGAATTCCATGATAGGTCTGATGTTGTTAATGTTATNCCTTCAGCAACCATACAAGTTTGAGACCAGTGCCAGTACCAATGTCATAAGGACAAACCTGTTTTTTGGATCTCCTACTATTACATCTATTATTTTGAAGAATGTTTCCTTAGCTCATATCATTAATGATGGATGGGATACTTATGATGAAATATTCAAATATGTATGTGGGATGTTCCAGGGTTTATAGGTGAAGAAGTTTTGTTTGCATGACAACTTACTCTACAATTTGAGTAAACCTCGATTTCCTTCCTACAAGGAAGTGCATATAACTTAAGAAGATTTTGTTTCATTTGTACCTAGGAATTTTGGAATTGTAATGTATTTACATGTGTTAGCACTGATAGTCAACCTCATATTGCAGGAGGATGAGACGAGTACCCATTAGAGTTTTTGGTGGATGTTTTGTTTATATGAGTGGAGGTCAATGGAAAAAACTCAATATATGAATGATGTCCAACACATAACTGGTCAAGAAATGTACAGGGAAGTGAGGGCCACAAATAACTTCAATCAGTGAATTGAGTTTAAATGTGAGCAGAGGAAAGACTTAGTAATAAAGATGGACAAGACTATTATGGGCATCAGGACTTCAAGCAGCTTGGAGAAGAAAAAATCAAACTCAATATTACTCTTAAGCTCAATTTTCAGACACTGAAATATGTCCAAACAACACAATCACAATAGCACAATGATCAAACCTACATCAACATGCAGCTACAACAACTTGACTAGATCCTCCATGCCCAAGCCATTTAGTGTAAGAGGGAAAAATATCACAAGGAAGTTGACTAAAACTGGTTAGAATACTGCAACATTCAAACCTACATTAAAACAACATAACAACCTTCGAATGGATCCTCCATGCCTGAGTGTTTTAGCACAATTTTTACAAAGAGATGAAAAGTTGCCAACTTCTATTAATTTGAAAGTCTGAAATCTTATAAATAACTAGAGAACAGTTCTGTAATCAAAACATTAAAAAATAGGGATCTCTACTCAACCAGTTGACGACCATAAAAAAATATCAAAACTACTTATTTATACTCAGAACAGTCCCCGACTATCAAGAGAGTGATCTGATCACTACATTCAAAACTTTGCGTCTGAGAATTCTTATGTCAGACTATGCATGTATCCCTCTATCAGACGTGAGCTTAGATCAACATGGGTCTGTAGGATAATCCTTCCAAGTGGGTACCTCAGTTTGAAAACTCTATTTCCCACGGCCTGCTTCTCCATACTTTCTAATTACTGAGTGAGTCAAGGTTTCAACCAGCAACTCCATTTTCATTAACTTCCTTTTCTTGGGATTGAAATGTGACTTAATGCCTAGGGGGAGGCCATAGGCTTCTCTCAGATATGATGCTATATAAACATGTGATTGTAGGTCCACTCAAAGGTGGTTTAGGTTCACACTTATTTTGAGCCCACAATTCACCACCTTTTTCCACGTATTACTTTTTCCAAACCACAGTTTCAATTGCGGGACCGCTCAAGAAAATTATCGCCTGAGCACATCATGTCCACGCAATGGACTATGGTTTTCTATATTGTTATATTGGGTGATAATTTATGATCAGTGGCTCAAATCTTCCCTTTTCATATCAATGGATCAAATCTTCCCTTTTCAAATCGACGACTGAGATTTGCTTCATGGTTCGGGCTTCAGAATTTTCAAACCTCAAACCTCCTTTGTCTTCTATTGCATTTAACTAGAGTGAAGGATCTGGTGACATGTGGCTCCTACCGATTGATGGATGAGACATGTTTCTAGTCTCCGATCTCAGGGAAAATCAAATACCAAATCTCACTTACCTTCTATGTTTTTTACTTGGAGTTGTTGATCTATTGATGCACGTCCACTTCAATCAATGTATCTTCTCCTGCTTTGGAAATTTGACCCCTTCAACTAGATCGACAACCCTTATTCTCCCTTCTCGATCAATGATTGAGAGCTACTTCGGGTCTTTGGGTTTTTCCCCCTTTCATTTTCCTCTAGAGCTATGGATCTGGCATCGCGTGTCCATTTGAATCGGACGGTTGAGACTTACTCCAGGACTTTGGTCTTTGGTTGTTTTTCATGGAAATATACTTCGTGCAATTCTAAAACTATTAATACCCAGGGGCCTCTAATCTGATCCTCACAGGGGATCTCCACCATCGCAAAACTGAGCCTGCTAGTATGTATTTTAAGCCTAAAATGAGCTTCTTTGCATGCTGCGCTTGGACGCTTCCTATGGATACCACGAACTTGGATGAGCTGCTGCCCTTGAAAACTATATGTGATAACATTTGGCTCCACAGGGGATGGAATTATCCCTGCAAGTTGTCAAGAGCAAGTAGTTCCAGTCACCTTCTGCATTGGGCCATGGAGTCATGCTCAAAAAACATCCTGCTGAGGATTAAAGGCCGACAAGCACACTATCCTAAAAACAAAAGAAAAATACATGGGCTCCAAGAGGATCTTATTTATGTACATTACTAGACTAATTGACTTTTACAAAGAGCTATGTGAAAGAAAACTTCCACCATATCCATTCAAGAAACTCCCGAGCTACAAACTTGTTTACTCTGTCACTGATCAAATAAAAACAATGCAACTGTGACAACAAAATGATTACGCTTTTCATCTCTCCTCCAATTGTTGAAGTCAAGATAAAGCTGAGTGGCTCCAAGACATGAAGGAAATGAAACTCCATGTACTCCCTTACAGGTTATAGAGAAAATGAAAAAATCCATTGGGCTGGTGACAGAAAACATGCTCTATCTTACAACTGCTCACACATGGCTAAATGTCTTTGGCAAGCATGGGTGAGAAAACGAGTGATGCAGGCCGAATGATCCTAGGTGATGGTTTCTCATTTGCAGGCTCTGGGTAGGATATGAACTACACATTTTGTTCTCCCTCTTCTTCTTCATGACTCTCCCAAGGACCAGAATCATAATCATCATAAACAGGAACCATGGGAAAGCTCTTCTCTTTATCATGCTCTTGAATGTCTTTTGTAGGCCCCAAATGGATGATTTCCACACAATTATTTTCCTCAATGAATAAAGGAAAAGTCTCTATAGTGAGGTCTTGGAAATTTTTAAAATCTAAAACATACGACTCCATGTATATAGCCATAGGATCATGAATCATGTGACAGAATCCTGGCTTCTTTAGAGGACCAGGCTTCTTCTCTGTAAATGCCTCTCTACTTGTAAGTAAAAGACTTCCCTATTCTTTTGAAAACAAATCTTGATCAGCAACAGTTGCAGTCTCTTCTTCAGAAGAATGATCATAAGATAATGGTGCAGCAGGATTTAAAACATCATAAATATGATCATCTAATAATGTATAGTTATCTATGCAATCAACCACTAGTACATGCTTAAAATGTCCCTGAAACTGATCATAAGATGGATATGCATTGCTACCCATAGAAGCTACAAATATGGAAGGATCTATTTCCAAATGTGATTCACATCCACCTCCTTGTTGTTGTTCTAGATTTGAATTATACTCACTGTCTTCTTGCTCAGAATCTAAAACATATTGACAGTCTTCTTGCTCATAATCTAAAACATATTGACAGTCTTCTTGCTTATGTACATGC
This sequence comes from Picea mariana, assembly GCA_032191745.1. Taxonomy (NCBI): domain Eukaryota; kingdom Viridiplantae; phylum Streptophyta; class Pinopsida; order Pinales; family Pinaceae; genus Picea; species Picea mariana. Next base: position 19,196 of record JASDQU011403790.1, read on the forward strand.
AATTTTTCATGATGTGCTTGTGTACGAACTCCCTTTCTAGCCTTGATGTTCTCTTCGACCTCTTAAGCATCTTCAAACAACTATCTTAAATATGAATATTTCCTTTCTCTCAGGATAAGGATGAGCTCTCAATTCTAAGCCGTGATATAGTACACCATGGAAAGAGTCTCTATGGGTCTGATCTCCATAGGCATATTATGATAAACACTTTAAAGCTTCATGTTGAATATAGCCGAGGCTTCCTCTTCCCCTCTCCTCAAGTCATTAAACTCAAACTAGTATTCATTAAGGGAATTTTTCTCTCCCCAACACTTTAAAAATGCATGGCATAGCTCGGTCCAAGAGCCAATAGAACCAACTTCCATACATATAAACCACACAACAACATCTCCAGAAAAAAAGTGTGAGAAAAAACTCATGGTAACATCCTCATGAACAATCTCGAACCGGTCAACAAAGTTCTCAAAGGCCCCCAAGTGCCTCTCGGCTATAATATGATCCTCCCTAGAAAACCGAGGAAGATACTCAAAGGAATAAAGAGGATAAGGATGAAGGTCAAGTGGAAACCTTAACTGTTTAAACAACTTATTTATGATTTTAATCTGAAAAGCAGTGGGTTGATCATGAGGATTAATGAGTTGATGGAAAGGCTCAGCAGGAATAACGGAGGGTAACGAGATTTGAGAAGACTATGAATTATTTTCAACCTCCTCAAGGCTACAAGGGTGATCAATTTCAAGAGGATGTGCAATACAGATCTCACTTTTATGAAGACGTAGAGGTGAAGACACGATATCTGTATCTACAACACAAGAAGAGGGCATGTTTTCTTCTTCGAAGGATGGATAAATAAAGGAATTCCTATTATCATCTGAATAGACAAAGCAGAGGATAATCCTCTTTATATGTGAAGAGAAAGAGAGAAATGAGATGATAAACAAGAACACGATTTCATTAATAAAGCTCATAAACTGATACCTGGTATTCCCCTTTGGTATGGTCATTTTTATGTCAACAAGATCCTCCCCAGTGGAGTCTTCAATTGTGGAGTCGCCAGGTGCAAGTTGCAATATTCAATGGTTCTGATGTCTGATGCACCTTCAAAATCAGAAGCTCGTTGTCATTCTATCCCAGGGAAAAGTATTCAATTCGTTCCCCGACAATGGTGCCATGAATGTTAGCACTGATACTCACCCTCAGATTGCAGGAGGATGAGCCAAGTACCCATCAAAGGTTTTTGTGTATGTTTGGTTTATATGAGTGGAGGTCAATGGTTAAAACTCAATATATGAATGGTGTTCAACACATAACTGGACAAGAAATGTACAGGGAAGTGAGGGCCACAACTAACTTTAGTCAGTGAATTGGATTTAAATGTGAGCAGAGGGAAGACTTAGTAAGAAAGGTGGACAAGACTGCTATGGGCATCAGGCCTTTAAGCATCTTGGAGAAGAAAAACTTAGACTCAAGATCACGCTTAAGATCAAGTTTCAGACACTGAAATATGTCCAAACAACAAAGTCACAACAACACAATGATCAAACCTACATCACCATGAAACTACAACAACTCGACTAGATCCTCCATGCCCAAGACATTCAGTGCAAGAGGGAAAAAGATCACAAGGAAGCTGACTAAAACTGGTCATGATACTGCTGCAATCAAACCTAC
>JASDQU011403790.1:44638-60205 GCA_032191745.1 Picea mariana
CTTGTCAAGTGTCCTAGCTATGCACATTTATAACAGATGATCTGCCCTCGGCCTTGATACATACCTCCTCCTCCTCCTCTTCCTCTGAATCCACCGCGAGGATTGAAATTTCCTCTCCCAGGGGAGTTGTACTGCGTAGAGTTTCCTTCTTATTGTACTTCACCTTGAATCTTGTATATGTCTCTTGACCTTTCATGCATGAGATCATAATCCCTACAATACCTATCATCATGTCCCATAGACTTACAAAATGTGCAATACAAATTTGTGGGTGTCTGAACATATTTTTTCATGTAATACCACTGGCCAGGGCAATGCCTATCTCTGCATACCTCGTACCAGGGTAAGGTGACTTTCTTCAAAGGTCTCAGGGCTCTAGAGGCCAAGTATTCATGGAATAGAGGGAAATTCTCCTTGTCATAGCCTTATGATATGAATCTAACACACCAGATGTCTTCTCTTTTATCTTTTCCCTTGTCTTTCTTCATATCTTCGACCTGCAAAGACAAACTAGTCAGCTGACTCAAGATCTGACTCATACCTGAGATAGATTCTCCCATAAGGGATGATTATAGCTTCATGGTGATCTCCAACGCCTCATCCCGCAAAGAAATATTCTACTGCATCAGAGGAAATCCGATGTGTGGTAAGAGGGCAGCAATGATCCATTCCTTGTTCTGCTCATCTGGAATCTGAAAAGTCAATCGACCTGTTAGGGTCTTGAATCTCTTATCGAACTCCCAAGCTGGCTTGGATACCTTCTGCTTTATCTCCTTTAGTTTTATAATACATTGGGACTTCGACTTAGGTTTCTTAAATTCTGCAATCAATGCATTTTTTATCTCATTTATGGGCTTAGGCTGTGCAAGTCCTTGGACAAGCTTCATGTACTAGCTTAGTGCACGATCTCTTAGGGTAGCACTAAATTGGGTTCTTTTAACTGCTTCATCGGTGACATTCTTAATATTCCATACGACTTCACATAGGAACCAATGCTAGTCAGGATCTTTAGATCCATCTCCCCTAAAGATAGGGAGTCTCATCTCATCTACCATAGATCTTCCTAGGGTCCCTGATGGAGTATGTGGTGGACTACTAGTGATGGTGCTCTGGACGCTCTTGTGGCTTGGATTACTCTGATTTCTTAATACTACTAAATCAACATGAGGGATAATAAAACTTACTTCAATAGTCTCCGCAGTTCCTAAAGTTTCTGGGTCATCCCGACGAAGTTCTCTAGCTTTTCCTTCCTTTGTCCTAGCGGGTTCTGAATGCTCTTCATCGATCATATCTTCTTCTTCTCCACTGTAGAAACCCTCGTCTCCGTAGTTATGCTTGAACAGGTTTGCAAGATGAACTTCTCTGAAAACTCTCCCTCTGCAAGTATGTCCAACCTCTGTGTCGATGTCGTTGTCTGAATCTTTGAACATTAGCCTTTTCAGATTCAACCAATCTACTATATCTTCGATATGTTCTTCTCATGCAACAACATCTTGATCCTCAACTTTAGAAAGTGTAAAATTTTTCCTCTGGATTAATTAAAAAAATATCTCTCAGCTTGGATATACGACTCTACTTTGTCAACAACAAACTCAGTGATGTAGACTCCAATGGTTCTATCGAACCAATGATCCACTACTCTTGACATGGCATTGTCAACTCTCTTGACCTTATTTATAAGCACCGATGTCCAAACTACAGGAGCTCTAGATCTGACCTCAAACTGGGTATCTTCCAACCTATCTAACCACTCATATAGTTCCTGATGGAATCCTCCAAAGAATATCTCGTGTATATCAGTAAAACTATGTCTCCCCAACCAATTCTCTGTTCTCAGATTAGGGTTCTTGTTCTGGGCTTCAACAAAGTCCTTTTCTTGATCCTCTATCCACTTTTGAATCTCTCTCTTTTATGGGAACCACCTTGACATTCCCTCAAGAATATTTGTGTCCGGAAAACAGAACCATTTGTTGGCACAAGGGCAGACCCAGGGTTCAGCTATAAGAGCCCACCAACATTCCATAACTACTGGCCCTTTTGACTACACCTATGAAGCAGATGTAGTTTCACCTGTAGCAGCTATGGCGGGGTTGCAAGACATAAGTGTCTACAACCAAGGGGAATATCAAGTGGATCCAATACCAAAATAATACAACATTAATATATCACTTATCATCTAGGATCTACTCTACACATCTACTTATAATATATAGCATAGTAATTCAATCACGATATATCAATGACAGAGACATGATACCAATCACACACGACACAAAATATACGTGGTTCACCCTCTCTCTATGGCTACATCCACATAAGTGTGCTTTATAATATATTAAGATGAAAGCATACAATTATCATTTGCGCTCTTAGATAGAAGATATTCTCTCTTCTACTCTCTTTCTCTCCCCTCCTTGCACACCCAGCTGCAGGTTTGATCTTGGCACTCAGTTGAAGATCTTACAATACCAGAAGGATCTCACACTTAACACTTCTCTCTCACACAACAATAATCTCTCACAACATACCAATAACAACTATATTGAGTAACACGAACTTGAACAAACCCTCTTCCCTAATATAGGTTCTTATTTATACATTACAATCACTTATCGACATCCTTAGGTCGAAACCTAGGTGTCCAAAACCCTAGGTGTCTAAAACCCCATGTCAACTTCACCCGTATTTTCAGGGCCTTGCCAGCCTAACTTTCCTTTCTTCTCGTGTGGTGCTCCAAAGCATCTAATGGTGGATTTTTCCACTTGTTGAGTTGTCCATGATCCTTATTCCTTGTTGATATTTCATCCTCGATCTCCTTGTCCAACAACTTGCTTTCTCGAGCTTCTCTCCATATTTTTTTCTCTTTTTCTCATTTCGACCCAGTAACAGTCACTGTGTCTTCCGTGCAGTTTGCATTTCACCTTTTCTTCCTTGATATTCTCTCCCTTCCATAACCAAGGGCCAACATTGAGGTCAGTAGAAGAAGTGATCAATGAGGAGAAGGTAAAAAAAAAGGAGTCTGCATGATCAGCAACGGAGATGCAGTAGCAGAGCAAAGGAGCAGAAAGGCATTCCCAAGAGAAATTTTGGGATCCAGGCAGATTTCAATAGAGTTGGGAAGCTCATCAGTGGGAGCTCATGAATTTTTTTAGCCATGTATTATGATGCAAGAGAATTTCTCCACCTCAGCATGTGAAAAATAATTAGCATGAGTGGTGTGCATTTGAGGAAGGGAGACAAACTGCACTCTCATTTTTCCTTCAAGAATCTAAAGCATGATTATGACATTTAATGATGATAGCTTGGAGGAGCCAAGTTGTTTCTTCACACAAGATGGAGTTAATATTTCCATTAAGTGGTTGAAAATAGAATGGATTTGCATCCAATTTCGATAATATTTTCATCATTGTAATCTACCTCGATAGTCAGGCATTTTTTTGAATGGTGATTAGACACCATTAGATTAGCTTGGAGGGAAGCTCATCGAGCCCCTCTTGTATAAAACTCTTGTATTGTTGTCAGTAAAGAAGGTATAGGAGATGAGTAGAGATGCATAGGAGACAATTAGGGATGCATAGAATATAGGGAGAAAAACACAGAGAGTCAAGACTCAGTCACACTCTGGACTCAACCATTTGTAATTTGACATTCTACCATTAATAGAAAATGAGCAATTTTTCTTGTTTATCAATTTATGTGTAATGGATGCATGGACACTTTTTTGTGAATGTCACTCGTATCTATTTGAGTTGTATATGTATGTTAGAAATCGTCTGCAAAGATAGAGATACAATTTTCTATATGTGAGTGTGTTGGATTAAGTTTGGTTCTGAGAGCCGACACAAGGAGTGTGTGTATGAACTTAGTGGAGTCAGAAGAGAAGCCACCAGGAGGGTACAGTAGGATAATTCACAGACTCGGGAGGAAATTTTAAGGTGGTTAATTACCTTGGAAAGGAAGAATGTGTAGGAGGGAACATAGTGCAGTGTTACTAAACACTCTGTAACACTCTTCCAGGATGGCATAGATAAAATATGAGAGTGTACTCTAGAAACACATTCATAAGTGTTGGAAACCTTAAGAGAACCCTAGAGTTTTTGAACACTCTAAGGAAGGAAGGATTTGCAAGTGTGCATCGAGAAAGGAAAGGAGATTCCTTAAGACCTTCAGGAAGGCTAAGGGATAAGCTGTCGAAAATCTTAGCTGAGCACAAGGAGTGTGCCAAGGATATTGTAAGTTCATATTACAAGGTCAGGAGGAAGGGAATTAAGCTGGGAGGAGGGAAATATAGCATACACTAAAGGACGTAGAGGCACTGAGAACCTTGAAAGTTTTCAAGCCAAGCAAATTTGAAAAATAATTTTCACAGAACTCTGCAAGGAGTACAGAAGAAGTTTGAGAACAACTTAACTCTCGAGGAGGAAATTGTGCTAAGTGTGAAAAAGGTGATCGAGGAATTGTGAAGTCTCGAAAACTAAGAAGTCATCCATCATTGGAGGAGACAAGTGGCATAAGATCAGGAGATCCGGGAGTTGGATCTCTTAAAGGTTTTCCAAGAGAAAACAAAGATCTTCACAAAGTCATGAAGAGCGGTTTGAATCCAGACCGTTAGATCTAGAAGAGACACATGGATTTGGATCAAAACTCCGTTGATTCAAAAATAGGGAGAGACAGAGATAGGAGAAGTGAAAAATCCTGAAGGCCTTAGTTAGAAGTGATCATAGTCGTCGATTGGAAGGAGGGATAGGCACCATTGATCCTTGAGTCGTTTGTGTTTGTGATTCATAGTTCAGGAATGTAAGAGTTAGCTGTCATGGAAAGAAACGAAGCTATAAAACTAAAGTGAATTGTGTGGTTGAGCCCTAGGACACAACCCAAGGTCACATGATAGAAAGGGTCTGAAACAGAGAGCGAGTAACACCGCCAACTTTCTTCAGAGGGCCAAGAAGAAATTCGAGGGGTCTAAATGACCTGCACTTTGGAGAAATAAGGACTTGTGATAGATTTTGTCTAGTTCCAATAGGGAGATGAAGATTCATTCCAACTCAGGTGTTTTGAGATGATCCTAGACTAGAAGGTCACGGTCATTGGGCCATAGTTGCTCAAGGAAATGGAAGAGAAAATGTTGAAGATTAAATGGAATTTGAAGGCTTCCCAAGACAGGTAGAAAAGATATGCATACAAAGGAATAATCCAAAGGGATTTTAAAAAGGTTGATCATGTTTTCCTAAAGGTGAAAGCCAACAAAAGTTCCTTGAAGCTAGGAAGCTATTCCAAGTTGGTAGCTAGATATTGTGGACCGTTTGAAATCCTAGAAAGGATTGGACTAGTAGATTACATGCTTACATTGCCTGCATCCATGACTATTCATAATGTATTTCATGTATAATTTCTCAAGAAGTATATACATGATGCTAATCATGTGATTGATTGGAAGGTGATTCAGGTGGAGTAAGAAGGCACTTTGCAAGTGCAACCTGTGCGGATACTGGACTAGAAGAGAAAGCAACTCTAGAATCTAGACATAAATCTTGTAAAGTTTCAGTGGACCTGGTAGGGTTCTGAGGATGCAACATGGGAGCATGAAGATGTTATGTGAGCAGAGTACCCACATATTTTTGAATATTTTGGAAATCTTGTTGTTGTTGTGTAAACAAGTTACACCGAGGACAGTGAAAAAATAAGGGGAGGGAATTGTAACACCCCAAGGTTGAGCCCCTGCTGAATTGTAATTATGTTTATAGGCTAGTGAGCCAAGTGGTTATAAGATGCAATACTTATGTGTTTATTAGGCCAGAGATCCCACATGCTAAGGCCAATGAGACTGATTTTTTATATGTAAATACTCACATCATTAATAAAATTACATCGTTGCATCTAGACCCTCCATGAAGAAAGTGTTATGGGGGACTAAGCTCCACTAGGTAAGGAAAGGAAAGGGGATAAGTGTATAGGAATAGGGGATAATATTGAGGGCTTACCTCTAAAGGAATAATACTGTATTATTATTTCCTAGAGGATAAGGTTTGGCATAACCTATGTTGTCCTAAGTTCCTAGGGAAAAGGAACGAGTGTTAAGTGGAGCTCATGTAGCTTTAGGAAGACATGTGTCAACCTGGGTGCATGCAGTTTTAGGTGGGAAAGTCAAATCGTTGGGGGTCCCTCACCATTCACACCATTCTCACCATTCTCACAATGGTCGCCACTTTGGAAGTCTTCCATACTCCCAACTGATGCATGCACTAAGACAAGGAAAGACTTGATGCAACCATCCATTGCCTCCATCGCTGATCTCTACAACTTTTGAAACCCTCATACTTGTGTTAGGAAGATAACCTTTTTTTCCTATGAAGAACAACATGACTACATAGTTCCTGAGCCAGATCGTACCTTAGCCATTTGTTGTTGCTACCTGAATTTTCTCTAAAATGGTGTGGCTCATTGTCATTACTAGAGCCCATACCCAATTTTTGTTGCAGAAGTTACCCATTGGAATTAGGAGTTGATAAAAGAGGTAGGTTGTCATGGCTATGAGAAAATCTCTCTTGGTGAGAGAGTGTGCTGAGGAATTGAGTTCTCCTGGAGGGAGTCCTATAGATGCTACAATACTCTAAGACTTCGGGTCCAACCTATTGTTGAAGCCCTGGAAGGGAGGTGGAAATTCGATGGACTTGTGATAGTGAAGGTGTACACTCCTGGGGTGGGAAAAGCATATGGGGAATGAGGGTCTGTGGGTCATGGGTGTAAGTGGATCCTAGGAGAAAATCCTTCCTGTTGATCTGTGTGACTTTCTTGTTGTCCTTTCCAAGCCTAGGAATCCCTTTCCCAATGGATTTTAGTCCCAGCTCGGGGGTGACCCACTGTTGAGCGTGATGAGCAACGTGGTCTAAGGCTGGGAGGTTCATGGAAGGTCTGCACACAATTTTTGGTAATCAATTAAAATACAAGTACCAATCCTCTATCCATTTAGATGATGTGTATTTGTATATGTTGTTATATTTATGGTTCTATCTGTGATTAATGCATGTATTCTTTTACTGTTATTTCTTCATCAAGTTGTGTGATAGTAGAACATAAATCATCTCTTCAATATTTGTATGTGTTATTGTCTCTTCTGCAAGAATATTTGTATGTACAAAATGTTTATGTCTGGTTAAAATTGCATTAGATAGATATGTATATAAATATATATGTGTATGCTTGAGCATGTTAGTTCTCTAAGGTGGTGTTTCCTTGCCTATTGGTGGAGGTTGGCAATGTTACAAAATATCAGAGAAGAAAAATAGAGACACAGTTGTTTAGGTAGAGTTACCCGACAAAGGCTTGAGGGCCTGGGATGTTACACACTCTATATATTGTCTCATCTTGTCCTCATTTTGTTTTAATTTTATTAGTCAAATTTTAAAGGAAACAACTCTTAAAAGACATTGTACTAGGGCTAGAGTACATGATGGGAAATAGTGACCTATGAATGGGGACAACGTTGAAATTTTTTCAAAATGTTTCTGTATGGGTTGAAATTTGACATGGATACTTCATTCACATTTGACATGAAATGAAATGTGACATGGATACTCCTTTCACATTTGACATGCACCGAAATTTGACATGGATAGTCTATTCCATGTCAAATTTCAAGATAGTTATGACAACAAGTATATAGAAGAGAATGAAAAAAATTGACAATGAGACGTGCATGATGAACATTGATGCAAATGTGGATGATCTAAAATATTATTGGGGAGATCATACATCCGTGAGTCTTGAAACCATCCCATACTGTCAAGGCATTTGTCTATTCTAACCATGACAAATTTTGATGCATACATGTACAGTTTGAAGAAATTTCAATGTTGACCCCATTCACTGCTCACTGTGCGAGGTCGATGCAAGATGACATTGGTGATGGGTGTATTGGAAGTGCCATGACATTTCAAGAGAGTTATGAAAAATATTGTATAGATGGCTATAATGAATGATGACAATGAGACATCCATTCTATTGAACATTGATGCAAACATGGATGATCTCAAATATTATGCGGGGACATCAAACATCCTTAAGTCTTGAAACCCTCCCATACCATCAAGGAAACTAGCTAGTCTAAGCATGTCAAATTTTAATGCATATGGGAACAGATTGAAAACATTTCACTGTTGGCCCCATTCACTGCTCACTATGCAAATTCGGTGGAAGAAATTTGTGATGGGTGTATTGGAAGTTCCATGTCAAATTTCAAGATAGTTCTGACAATGATTCTATAGAAGGGAATGATGAATGATGACAATGAGAAGTGAAACATGATGAATGTTGATGAAAATGTGGACAATCTCAAATATTATGTGGGGATATCATACATATTTGAGTAATGAAAACCTTCCATATTGTCAAGTCATGTGTCTAGTCTAACCATGTCAAATTTTGATGCATACAAGAACATATTGAAGAAATTCCAGTGTTGGCTCCATTGACTTCTCACTCTGCAAGGTCGGTGCATGACATTTGTGGTGGGTGTATTGAAGGTTTTGCGACATCAACTCGACTTGGTAATTCAATAATCAAACCCAACTTAAGTATTATGTAGGGAAATTAAAACATCATTAAGTATCAAAACCCTCCCATACCTTCAAGGAAACTATCTAGTATAACCATGTCAAATTTCGACACATACAGGAACAGATTGAAAAAAATTCAACGTTGGCCCCATTCACTGCTCACTGTGCAGGTTCAGTGGAAGAAAATTGTGATGGGTTTATTGGAAGGTCCATGTCAAATTTCAAGATATTTATGACAACGATTGTATAGAAGGGAATGACGATTGATGACAATGAGAGGGACATGCATGATGAACATTGATGCAAATGTGGACGATCTCAAATATTATGTGGGGACATCATACATCCTTGAGTCTTGAAACCCTCCCATACTATCAAGGAATGTGTCTAGTCTAACCATGTCAAATTTTGATGCATACAAACACATATTGAAGAAATTTCAACATTGGTCCCATTCACTACTCGCTATGTGGGGTCGGTGCATGATGACATTTGTGGTGGGTGAATTGAACCTTCTACGACATCAACTTGACTTGGTAATTGAATAATAAAACAAAGTGGTCAAATCCACTTTAACCAAGAGAATCAACAATATAGCCACTTGAGTTAATGAAGTGAATTTATTGATGGTTGATCCATTGGGGTTGCAAACTAGGAATCAAACCTACTAGAAATTTGCATTGGAAAGAGGAATGAAATTATGATTATTTTCAAAATTATCGAGTTTGTGTTTCTAGTGTTACCCCTCATTTTACATGAGGCATGCACTAGTATTTTTTCTCTACTCTTGTGATTTTCATCACAAAGGTAGGTTTACAAGTTGATCTTTGAATGGCCTAGGGTTTCATTGTTTTATGTCCTAAATCATGAAGGAATATGCCCATTGTTTTAGGAAGATGTCCTAAAGTTTTTCAAACTATTTCTATATGCACTAAAATTTGACATGGATAGAATATTTTCATGCCTTAATGATATGGGAGGGTTTGTGGACTCAAATTTGACTAACACATCCACTTGTTTCCATCATCAATTCATCATGCAAACCATAAACCCTACATTTCTTTCAAATTAGTGCATAAACCTTGTGGGAAGACCTTGGGGAAGAAAAATGAAAGAAACAATCTCTATAGAGAAGGATAAGATAAATATCAAAGGAAATGGAAGAAGAATTATCATACCTCTATACCTTGAGGAAGGTAAACCTTGGTCAAAATAGTGGGAAGAATAATATGGAATTAAGGAGTCGTATCATGCCCTAAATGAAAATGGTGAGCATATTAAACCAAATTTCATAGGAGAGGTGCATTAAGGGTCCTTAATATCTATGGTTTATAATTTGAACACTGAGCTCTATAAATAGTGGATGGAAATCTATGACTCTAGAGAGAGGGTATGTTGGAGTATTGAGGCTATCCCCAAGGATAATGTCGAATATTTCTTATCAATAAAGGAAATAACACTTGTTTTTTAGAATAATATTAGATAATACACTCATCTAATCAGATATTGTGATGAGATGTTATGGCCACATAACACCTAACTATTATAACTCAATCACATGTAACCTCTATAAACCCTAATATAACCCATCACTTGTATAACCTTTATACCCTTATAATTCATAAGCACTATCATCTATAACTTAACCCTTATAAACCCTTACCTCCAACATGCATCAGTGTTAATTATTAACTCATATAACACGCTCATAAGCTTGCAAAAAACCCATACAATGGACTTGTGTGTTGGCTCAAGAACTAGTCATTAATCAAGGTTCTTGAGCTAAAGAATATTCAACAATATCTTGAGGCACACCTTGTTTTCCTTCCTCGACCATGGTCAAGATACTATGATTTATGCTCAATGCACAAAACCTCCCAATGGAGTCCATATATTCCAACTCTGATTCTAAAAAACCCTTAGCTGATAGGGCTTGTGTTATGGTAATTTGCAGGTGGTGTTCATGATGATTGATCCTAAGAAGTGATTTCTAGGGAATAAGGTCCAAGTTTTTTCCTCCTTGCCTAACCATGGAATTTTATATCAAGAAGGTTCATTTATGGATTAAGACCCTTATTTCCCCTTTAACATGCATGTTATTCCCTCAAGACCCATTTCTATTGTACTTGTATCCCTCAAATATTTCAAAAATAATCTACAAGGGTCCTATGTGATGGCTCAAGGAGTTCTCGTCCAACATTTATTCATGCTGCCCAAATTCCACTTTGAGGTGAATGATATGTTACATAGTTCATGAACCAACTAAGACCCATACATGATGAAGAAGACCTCATAATGTCACACATATTCAACTTGGATGCCAAATACTCCCTAGAGAGGACTTGTGTCATGGTTTTTAGGTGTTTTCGATGGTGGTTGAGCTTGAGAATGTTTATTTATGGATTTAGGCCATTCTTTCCAACTTTCCATGTTTATGCCTCTACACCCATTTTCATTGTACAAAACCTGATCATGATGCCTATATCCCTCTTAAAGGCCAAAGTTTTGTTATGTTGGTTTGAGGACTCGTTCAAGGCTCTTGAGCTTCAAAATCTTCAACAATATTATACGGCACTTGTTTTCATTATTTGATGATAACTAAGGTATTGTGACCCATCCATGGTCTTGTTTGGTGACCTGAGGACTTGTTCATAGTGCTTGATACAGATATGATATATTTGGGGCTTGATTTGTTGCTTCCCTCCCTTCACCATGGTTAAGGGATTGAGGATTGTTTATCTACCACAACCATGGTCAACGCTCTGAGACCCATATGTAGTATGAAAAACATATAAATGACACTCATTTCCAAATATTAGTCCAAAGACATTGAAGTGAGAGCTCATGTCATGGATTCTAGGTGTTTTTCATGGCACATTATCTTGAGAAGGTTCAATTATGGATTAAGTCCTTTACTCCCCCCTTAACCATTTTTAGGTGTTAAGACCCATTTCTAGGGAAAAAAACCTACTCATGGCACTTGTATCCTACTTGGAGGCCTTCAAGGAAGCCTTACAAATGAGTGATGTGTTGGTTTGAAGACTTATTCAAGGATCTCAAGCCTAAAAATATTCAACAAGATCCTAAGGTACTTGTTTTTCATCCTCAACCATGGTTAAGGCCTCTCTACCTTTCCTTATTGCAAAAAACATCCTAATGGTGTCCTTATCCAACTCTGATGCTAAGGACCCCCTAGAGAGGGACTATGTTGTGGTTTCTAGGTGTTGTTCTTAATCAATGTAGTTAAAACATTATAAATGCCAAAATTCATGAGTAATAACCACCAATGTTTCTCACTAAATGATTTTAGTCAACACAAGCAACTAGCCAACCACCCTTTTCCTAGGAGGTCGTCGTGAGTTGGGGTAATCTATTTTACAAATTTTCTTAGGACCTTGCAAATTTTCCTAGGAGGTTGCCAAGGCATCGATACACAAAGGGAATCCTTGAATTTTTGAAGGTCCTTAGGTGTTGCAACATTCCATGATAAATTATTTTGATTGGAGAGTTGATGAAATGGTTGAACATTGTGAGAGAAATGTTGAATGACTTTTATATAGAAATTCATGCCACCAAGGATTAACAAAATCTTTATATATGTAGTATTAGAGGGATTGGGCCAACCTTGAAGGAGATTGACCTTGGATACATATGCATTCAGACTAGCATTATCAATACCAAAAGTCATGAGTACTAACAACCAATATTTCTCACTAAATTCTTTTACTCAACAGAAGCAAATTTTAGTTATCCATAATAGAGAACATAATCAAAGGATTATACATACCTAAATGGTTTTTTTTCAATTTATCAATCGAACATGCAGCAAAAAAATTGAGGTGGTTCTCAACATCATGCCTCATACATGGAGAATAAAAATGTTGTTGTACAGTTGAAACTATATTTGACGTGACAAAATTCCCAACCAACTTCAAGAAATGAGATTACCAAATCAACAAATCCCTAGGTTCACTTGCAAGTGATCACATCCTATCAAGTCAATACAAAAGATCTTTATTCATATGAAAATCAACTAAATTAATAATAAGTCTTGTGTAGGTAGTGTGGCATCCTTATTGAATGGTTGCATAAACTTTAACAAAATTTATGTGTTTATTGTAGAACTCTTACTAGTGTTATATATCACACCTTTTTGTGTTAAGAACCACTACAAATTCTATTGGTGGTTGACTCGATTGCAGATGTTGTAGAAGAAATATCTGAAGTGTGAATTCATGAAGCACTGGAGTGACATGGCTTGCTAACGTCACCTAGGGTGACGTGGACACACTTGATGCTTGCCACGTGTCATTGTGTTCCATGATTTTCAAAGACCATTCATGCTAGTTAAAACATGAGATGTGTCACCCATCATATTGGGCCACATGTCCTCTCCTTATTTCTGCCACGTAGCACCCCTTGGTGCATGGTTCCTGATGAGACTCCGAAATTTTAAAGAATTCGGTATTCGGGGGTATGCATGTATGTTGTTGCAATATCTTTCGAAGCTAGAATCTCAGGAGCCTTAGAGCACCAAAGTAGTACACACATTCTACATTTGGGGAATTTTTTGTGTTGTGTGGTCCAAACTTCTGAAGCCCGAAGTAGTGTAGTGCCATAGTAATGAAATGTTGAAACACCAGCCCGAAAATTCAGAAGTTCGGATTTCAGGAGAAATAAGGTGTAAAGTTATAAAAACGTTTGAAGTTCAAAGCTCTAGAATAGTGGATCCCTGAAGCTCCAAAGATGTATTGTGCAAGGATTCACTAGTTCAACGTTTAGGAGGAATAAGGAATGATATAATAAAAACCTATGAAGCTCTAATTTCCAGAGCTCCGAAGCTCCGAAGAAAGGTATTTTTAGAACTTTGCCAGTTTGAAATTCGCGGAAAATGAAGTGTGATGAAGGAGAAACCCTCGAAGCCTAAAGTTTTGGAGCCCTGAAATCATGAAGCTCTGGTTGAGATCACATATGTTAAGAACTTGGTCATAGCCCTTGTTCCTATGCGACTTCAGTCGAATTAAAAGGATGGTAGTGCCTGAATAGATGTTTTAAAAGACAGAAGAGGGTAGAAGAAGAAAATATGTGGGGTTATGATTTGTACAGATTTGCACTTAAATATGTAAAGAATTCTTGTGTACCTTATGATAGGATCCGATATGGTTCCAAGAGCCAAGTTGGCTCTGAAGAAGAAGAACAATGTACAAATATTACTTTCTAGGAAGGACAATTTTCTAATATTCATAACTTCCTGCTCAAAACTCAGAATTGAGCAAGGGAGTGATCAGTGGAAATATCTAGGATAGTAGAACATAACTGTTCACCTAGAAAATTGATATGAACAATCAATTTCTTAGAAAATCAGAAAAAAATGGTCTAATATATTATTGAACCAGAATGGTTCATATTTTCATGAAATTGTTGTGTCAATTAGCTTGACAAAGTTCTGTTGGCTGCACATTTTGTAGAATCAATAACAACTTGATTATTTCAGAATCAACATAGAGTGGAGAAGGATGGATGATACAAAGGTGGATTACATACAAGAAGATGAGATCTGTTAGCACTTGGTAAATTTCTTAGAGGTTGAAAAAAGAAGAAATTTACAAAGGCCACCTTAACCAACCACTTTTAAAGCTGGGATCTAGCCCTTCCAGCTTCAGAGAGGGATCTCTCTATATAATTTAGCTTTGTTTTGAATTGAGATATTAGGCTAGCTATAGAAAATGTCGCTTTTGTTGTAAAGGGTTTTGAAGTTGGTTGAGACAAACTACACATCCATTGGGCTATGGGGTCTGTACTTAATAAAATTTGAGATACAACCAGAAACGCTGAAGAAATTATTCACAAGGCGAGATAACACCCTCACTGGATCTTTAATAATTAAAGTGATGGACAGAATAAAAGATAAGGAAAATAACTCCAATTAACAAGCACTTAGGAATCTCTTAATTGAAACTATTTAGAAGATGAACATCAAAATCTTTAGAATCAGAAACAGGGTATCAGAGATAAATCCTGCAACATAACGCTATTCGTAAAGATTAGTTATAGAAAAACAAGATGATTACAGAGAAAGGAAACATTTGACTAAGAAAATCACATCACCAGTGAACATGCACAAGAATCCTGTAAAATGCCTCTTCTTTATTAATGGTGGATCTCTTCAAAAACGTTACAGCTTGATAGCAATAGGGTGTGAAAATCAACAACCCTCAATACATCGAAAGATGGAGTATTTATAATTCAAAAATACAAACGTTCCTGTCATAAATGATCAGGACGTGCATGCTATTTTTAGACTAACTAACTTAACTAATCAAAATTGTTTTGATGACTCATTACAACTGCATGCTGAAGTTCTGGGTAGGCCGTTGGTGAGGTGCCTCCGCAACCTCTGCTGACAGGACAACTGACTGGAACCAACAACTCATCTACTAATCTAGTAGATCGCACAGTTCTTCCCATCGGATATGACCTGGCACTGTCACTTTGAGCAACCTTCGGTACACTTCGTCCATGTCTGTGTACTTAGCAAATGTAGGCTTGATGACGAAAATGTGCTTAATTTCATGCTGGATACTAATATCCAACTGCAAGGCATCCATGAATTCTCTTCCTGTGATGCTTCCCTGTATTCTTGCGAACATAGAACTGTCCTTGGACACTTCTGTCAACCTTTTCTTATAATCAGGGAGTGCCATCAACTTGTCGTTTATGACCTTCAAACTAGGCAGGCCCTTTCTTTGTAGAGCATCTATCTTGTGGAAAAACTTCTGCACTCCTTGATCCATGACTTGGATCTTCTCCTCAAGCTGAAGCATGAGACCTCTTTTGGTCAGAACTCTTTTTACTTCCGATAGGGTTTCTGTCCTGTCTTCAATTTTCAATTCTTCGAGTTCCTCCCTGGTTTTGGAGTTCAGGAATCTTATGATTTCATTGGCTTGTATCAGCATGTCTCCCAGCTCATTTTTTATTTTCTCCATAGCCTGCTTGCTCCTCTCGAGCAAAT
>JASDQU011403790.1:134862-147692 GCA_032191745.1 Picea mariana
AAATCCTAGATACACAACCCTTAGGGCAATGCCTCTATACAAAAATATTCAGATCACTTGTAGAAAAATCAGATCTGGAAACCCTAGTTCCGCAGCACTTAGGACAATGCCACAAGCCAAAAATCACCAAAAACTATTGTTGATAAAACAGATTTGGAAACTCTAGTTCTGCAATCACAAAAAAGTGATGCCACCAGCCAAAAATCTCCAAATTGTTGCTGAAAAATCAGGTCCGAGACCATTGTTCAGAAGTCACAAAAAATAGTGATGTGACCAGCTTATAGCCTCATAACAGTCACTGAAAAATGCTGAAATGAATCAGCAAGTAAACCCTAGTTCTGGGTACTCAAATCAGTGGACAAGATCTCTGTAATTAGTGCACAAAACAGGCTCCAATAGCCCTCAAAATTTACTTTTCCAGTCATCGAGAAATACCGTGAAAAACAACCTTAATATTCCTCTGGTTTGGTTCTCTTCAGGATACCAAAAACGGATCACAACAGCATGAACAGCCAAGAAGAAACCTAACAGCAGCGAAGTAGGTAGGAAAGGTCCACACTCACTTTGAAACCATGTTGAGAACACCAACAGAAAGAGGGGATCGAATGGAACCAAAACATCTAACCCAAAAACCTACCAATAAAAAGAAAAACAGCACTAAAACAGTGCGCTGGAGCTCTCCATTAATGCACTAGAAGGAGAAAAGTCAAGTGCGCAACTGAGAGGAAAAAACAACCAAAGAACAAGATTGTGCTAATAGTAGATATGGGTGTTTGTAGGCTTAAGCCTTAAACACTTGTATTAGAGAGCCTTAGCTCAATGATCAAAAAAGATAACTTACAAATGAGGTTTGAGTTGTGTATTTATACACAACTCAAGTAGGGCATCCTCCCAAGAGGGTTTATGGGCACACATAAGTAGGGCACACTCCCCAAGAGGGTTATTGACCCTGCTACCTCTCCAGGAGGTACCCTATATTTTCACTTGGCTACACCATTGTAAACCCAAGGATGCAAGTCAAAAGCCATGTAAACCATAGTGGATGATCTTGTAGTGGACTCCCAGACTTGGTCCGATCATGATCAGTCCCTTTAGTCCCCGTCTCAATGTCTCTCGTCCTGGATAGGATTGGAGGCCTTAGCATGAATCTATTGGGACACATGATTGTGTGGAGCCACAGGTCTTATGTAGGGGTGATTGCAGTTTGTGGGGCCTAATCAGGTCCATGTCATGCACACCTATGTCTTCCCACATGGTTATTTTCTATTGAGTATGTAGGCATCCATTGGTTGTGGTGCATTATCATTTTTGTTTTCAACATGGCAGTCTCACAAAGTTTTCATCATTGCACATCTTTTGAGGCAATTCACGGATCCCAAGGCAGTGGTCCCCGGAGGCAAAAATACAACATGGGTTCAAAATGATCAAGAAAAATTAACGAGCAAAACCCATATTGCAAAATTTTGATTGATGAAATATTGAAGGAGAAATTGCCTCCTAAGGAAAAACCATCCCAATCCTTCTAAAAATAGTTGGGCACATATCCCAAGTCAAATGGTCAAGGTAATGGAACGTTGGGGGTCTACTTGCCTTGGAAAAATTTTAGAAAGTCAAAGATGCTCCTCTATTCAAGAAAATTAATGAGTTTGTTCATTAAATGACCAAATCGTCCTCTTTGGAACAAAAAGTAACTCCTCATTTATGGATTTGACAAGTCAAACTAGTCGTTGGAGAAGAAGAAATCAATGTGGACAAATGATGACCATTTTAGCTCATTTTTCAAAGGGAATTTGTCCCCAGAGTGGACCATTGTACTCACTCCACCAAATCGCACCATTTTCAAGGACATACGACCTCTATCTTGGTGGGACAAATCTCTCATGTGGACAAATCAAATGGTCAAGCATTCTAAAAATGGAATTTATCCCATTTTAATCATGGAGTTATGTAATAAAAAAATATTATTCAATGGTTTAGCCTCCAACCAATTGTGGATGCGCAAACCAAGAAAATTATTATTTTATGAGGGAGGTAGAAACTAGCCATTACAATAAAAACTATATAAGGTTAGCCCCTCCTTTCATTTTATTTGTTGTTGAAACTTTGTGAGATCATAATACCATATTTTGGAACTCAATTCTCTTGTGTCATTGTGGATTGTCTACTACAATGTTGGTTTTCTTGGTCTTGGATTATTTTAATTGTGCTTTGACAGGGGTTTCTTAGGAGAATTGCAAGAGGTGACCAATCAATCCATTGAGGGGCTACATAGTCACATGGAAGAAAGAAGATAGACTTTCGTCTCCTTACTTTCTTTGTGGGCTCTTAGTGTAACACACCCAAGTTGTTGGACCAACTTCTTTGAAAGTAGCTTCAACCAAGTGGTCTGTTATCACTTTGACCCCAGTTGATTGGTTGTTTTGGAGACCATCTTGTAAAGGAGCTCTCCTAGCAAATCCAAGGAGGGACCCATCTCTTGTTGAATTTCTAGCATTGTGGGCGACAGTTCTTCGACTCCAAACCCAATAGACTAGAAATCCATCCAAGCCGATCTTAAGCTTGCGGGGTCACAATCTCTCAAAATAAGAGACATCTTAAGATAAAAAGGTAAAAGGTAAAATCTCTCAATTTCTTCAACCAATTAAAATTCAAATACTTCAAATCATCTTTTATTACAAAAATACAAAAAAATCATACCCTAGCTTTGCATTTCATTTTTATCTTTATAAGTTAGTAGATATTGGGGTTTTTGTTGCTTGAGAACTTCCCCACGCCAAGATACATATTCCCTTGAGTTTTATGCTTCATTGAACATCTTTTCGAAGGGTTTTCTTGAGAAATAGTGTGCAGATCTGCGTTATTACAGCCAAGAAAACTTTTAGATCTACACTTTTGTGGACAAATAAAAGGGTAAATATTGTAAGTGTCTACTTCCTAAACCCTTATGTATTCATTCCAGATCTGATTTATATGTTTTATCTTTATTTTCTGGTTAATATAGAGAAAAACTACAGCCCAACAAACAATTTTATTGGTTGTAGCAAATTTTGGGTTTTGACTCTAGGGGGAATTGAACCCTATTTCTACAAAAGTAATTTCCAGTCAGTTGGTGTTGAAGTTCCTATAACTCAGGCACTGAAGTTATTGCCAATAATTTAACTTAACCAGAAATTATATTTGCTGATATAAAATCTGAAATTATGCAACTAACCTACAGTTGAGTTATAAATCAGAAAATTGACAGCAGAAGCATACACAGAACCAAGAACATAAAACATGGACACCAAAAAAACCCTAGAAACCCCAATGTAGGGAAAACCAGCAAAGAGGGGCTTTATTGGCTTCAAAGGAAAGAGGAAATTACAGCAGAAAAAAAAAACTCAGAAATTCTTACAGCAAAGAAAATCAGCCCTTAATAAACAGTAAGGCCCAGCCAAGATGAGGCTGTACGGCCCAGCAAGGTATGGCCCTGTACCATACAGCTTGTACAGCCCTCTCTTGCTCAGAAAATTGGCCTTCTACTGTTGATGAAGTGCGGCCTGATTTGGCCCTTTTTCTTCTGTTGTACGGCCGCTAGTACGGCCTCCTTCACTGAAATATGTTTTTTGTCTAGCCCTGCTCTCCTCTGCAAATTCTGCCCAGCCAAAGCACCCCTCTCAGCTCTGCTCTTGTCCTCTTCCTCATCCAACAATGCCTCGATCCAAAGCTCCCTCTTATGCTCACTTGCTCAACTCACAAATGAGGAATGTGTGTCCTCTCACCCTCAGCCCCTTCCTTTATCTCCCTAACAACCACCTTCCTTGCTTTGAATTTTGTGCCAATTTATCCGTCAAGGCTCCAAGGAGGTGCGCCCCCTTAGTTGAACCCCACAGTCCACTCACAAGCCCATGAGGTGTGCTCCACTAGGCCTGGGCCCCACAATCCACTCAAAACAGAATTTTTGTTGCAAACCTAAGTTAGATTTAGGATAAAACAATAAGGCTGATCCGGGTTGTTTTATGTGTCCATCAGCTAGCCTAGGACACATAATCATAGCTAAGACACCTACCGAGCTATAAAAACTAACAGTTGGAAATTGATTTTGCAGCTGATTTGAAGGCTCTAGGGCACAAGATTTACTTGTACTTTGTTGCCCTACCCTCTAAAGCCACAGATCTATTGATCTAGTGTATTTCTACACTTGTGGGAGGCCTCAAAAGGCCATTATCTTGTTGTTTTTCTGTGTATTATACTGTTTTATAGGTCTGATATAACAGGACAGCAAGGAAACTTTTCATTTCCAGCCACTTCTTACAAGGTATTCACATCGCAAATTGTCCGGAAAGTGGTAAAAATATCCACCCCTCTCTCTTGTACTTTCCTAAGTCATTATTTTGAGGATTAGGGGTAAGTTGGCTTGTTGTTTGGTCACTTTATTTTCTGCGTTATCTTTTATTTCAGCAAGCATTTAAAACAATTAATTCCTACCTTCACCTAGTGTACTATGTTTAGGCACTGGTTTTGATATTCTTTGTGGTGGAGTGATAACTTGCGGGAAGCCTCCCAGAGCCTCTTAGTGTAGGAGTTTGGCTCAAACGGGGAAATATAGGTGTTGTGGTGACATTGGGCACCTATCCCCTCTGTTGCTACCATAGTACTAAGTAGACTATGAACCTTGGTTGTCTGCTAGTTTGGACGGTAACAGACCCTACATATCAAAGTTAACTAGATCGACCTTAACCATGCCTGTAATTTAATAAAGGAATAAAGTATAGTAATAGCCATGATTACAAGTACACTAATGATACATATGAATGGGTCGTGGCCACACATATAAATTACACCAATAATTCCAACAATTCATACTTTCTATGTTTCGAAAAAAGTATAGCTTTCGCTAGAGCTTGAGCTAGGCTTGGACCAAAACCATACTATAATATAGAGAAGGAATTTGTATTTTTCTTTTCATTAAAACAAAAAATTAAGAAGATGTGAATGAGCATTTAAAGAAGCATGGATGCTAGTGTCCCATAAGTTGCAGGAAACTCCTGCTCCCCTCTTGTTTCAGTCCCATAAACATTTTGGAAACTAAAACTGCTTCAAGATTGTAGCTTATGGATTTCACAATTTAGCACTCACATACACCTACCCACTAGGGAGGTTGCAGTTGTGACCCTCTTCTATGTCGTGTCCATGCATGACCCACCCAGTGATGACATGATACCTCTTTATTGTTCTATGTTGGGCAACCTTCCTTGAGTTCCCCTACCTTGGCCCAAATGTATGACCTATTGGGGATCTCTAGTGCTTAGGTAGGGCCCTTTGTCGCCTTCGTCTCTTGGTCTTTGACCCTTGGTTGTCGATTTGGTTCACTTTGATGCTCAAGGAACTTTTTTTGGGTATTTCCACACTCTATCAATCTAGTTTGGGGCACAAGCCCTTGACTTGATCCATAATTACTTAGGATACTTCATTACATGTCCATGGTGGCCCAAATCTATTTGGATTTTCTATTTACGAGGTCAAATAAGTCAAATCTTCCTTAAGATTTCCTAGTCTCAAGGCACTAAGCAAACCACAGATTCCATGATTGTAACGCAACTGTGTTTCACGGCTTGCGAAATAGAGAGCTTGTTTTAGGGGGGAAAGCCGCAATGTGACCTCAAAAACTCATGGTATGCAATCAAACCACATGGTTTGAATTTTTGTATAGGTCTCTCTCTCTAACGATTATTTCGTCATTCACTTATGCCTTCAGGTTGTTCCTGTTGAAATATTGTAACTTTGAAAAATATTCTATCTAAGGAGTGTTGAATAATATTGTTATATTATATTTGTTAATTAGGCCCTATTGTGCCTTTGTAAAAGTCGACCCTATTGTGCCTTGACAATTTAAATGTAAATTAAGAGGGTAAAGTGACAGGTCGACCCAAACCTAATTTTAGGCTGGCCAGACCACTATTTATAAGGGAGGTCAGCGCCCCATTTGTACACTCACTCATGTGCTCTGCAACAAGAGGAAAAAGTGTGCAAGTCTTGGAGGAGTAGATGCTGCAATTGGGGGTGATGTCAAGGAGGGTTTTGGTCTATCTCTTGGTATCTCTTGGTTAAGTGGTACGCTACTCTTTCCTAATGAAGGAGTAGAGGAGGATCTTCTACTTTGTTTTTGGTCTATCTATATTGAGGAAGTTTTCGCTGGGTTTTCTTCCCCGTGAGGGTTTCCCAGGATAATTTGTGTGTCTCTATTGTTTCTGTGATTGCCTCTCTTTCAGTGATCTTATATATGCAACTAATGTGCTAAATGATTGTAATAATAAAGAAGAACCGTAACTGCTAGCTGCATAAGTAAAACATCAACATGGTATCAGAGCATGCCCGAAAGAGACCAACTCACAGTTTATAAAAAAGTGGCTAGCTTCAGCGCACCTTCTCCAAAGTTCAATTTTCAGTATTGCAGTTGTTGCAAAATTAGGGTTTCTGCATAAACCCTAAGTGTGGCGTTTTCCTTGTTTGAGGAGGACATTGGAGAAAGTAACCACCTAGGAACTCGCCCTAGGAGGGCGCATCTAGTCCCTGGATCAAAATTCTGAAATTTGAAGTTTGAGAAATTAGGGTTTCCTCATAAAACCCTAAGTTGCAGTTGCAGTTGCAATGCCAGTTCCTTCGTACTAGTTCCTTCATGCCAATTGCAGCACCAATTGTAATGCCAGCACCAATTGCAGTACCAGTTGCAGTGAACGTTGTTGTGAAGTGTTGGAACTGATTTTTATTGTCCTAGTGCGCCTTACCCTAGCAAATCTCCAGCTACCTTTAAATTACAAGTTGTAGCACCTTTGAAGTTTTAAAGGAGAAATGATCTCAGATCCAGCACATTCAAAGGAACAATGCACCTCGGGTTTGATCAATTTAATATGCCTCTATTTGTTATGATCTTATGAACATCTAGGTTGTATTTTGATCTGTTGAAGTTATGACTATCATACTAACCATTGGTCAAAATTAAAGTCAAAAGTATTAGATTGATTAAGGTTGAGATTATAGAGTTTATTCTCTAACTCAGATTTATGTCAAGAAAGCATATTATCTTAGTAAAGAGGACAACTTGAAGAGAATACTTGTCATCTTGAGTGAAGGAGACTCGAAAGAAAAGCAACAACACTCATTCTTGAGGACAAGACTCCAGGTTCCAGGTTTGATTGATTAAGTTGATAAGATTCAAATTTGCACATGTCAAGTTTGATAACTGCCTCATTACAAGTAAACACTATAGTTGTGATAGCAATCTTTGAAAAGTTTTATACTTGGTAGCATGTGAGCATTATTGAGATAAATGTTTATTGTAATCATTTACCAGATATAACTAACATCTCCTCTAGGAGAAACTTCTTGTTTTGTTTCCAGGTTACCATGGAGGAATGATTGATCACAATACTAGAAGAGTGTTGCTCTCATTTCTTATTATTGTATTTCTTACTTTTGACCCTTGTTTCAGGCAAGTCAAAAGTGATAGCTCTGAAGGAGCTACTGTGACGATTGTTCTCGCTATTATTTCTATTATTATTATAAAGAGTATTATTCTTGTCTATTGTTTCTCCCTTGTTGTTCTTGCTCCAGGCAAGTCACAGGTGATAACCCTAAGGGAGCTATAGTGACGGTTGCAGGAGGCAACATATTAGATGAGACATGGAGCAGACTATCCAAGTTGTATACATGACCATATACATCCATATACCGAAGAAGAATATGAAGAAGCTCCTTTTGCTGGATACAGAACATCTCATATGGAGATGGATCGTGAGGAGCAAAAGGCTCCAAAGATGAGAGAACAAATCCCTCTAGTGCAGTTGATCACTCTTCAGATCATCAGAAAGAGTTAGTAGAGCCAGAAGGGCCTACCCAGAATCAATGCAATAACCAGGAAGAGACAAACGTGGTCCCGTGACACTTTGCAGGATGCAAAGCCATATAGCATTGATGAGCCATATCAGAGGGAGCAGATGGCTCTGAGGATTATATAGACTCAGAGGGAGTCAAGCTTCAAAGGGAGCATGAATACTCAGAGTGAGCCTGATCTCAGAGAGGATCAGATGGGAAAAAGGGACGTCTTCCAAGACCAACAGACAGATGCCATGAGTTGAGAAGACTAGATCGTAGCTTCAGAGACTTCTAGGAGATGTGAAATCTTCTGGGAAGATTCCCTTGTTTCAGTGACAAAGGAGGAAGCCAGTCAGAAGGACTGGGATATGGTTTTTGCCTTGAAACCAGAAGGGAAGTCAGTGGTGACTTCCAAGATTGATGTAACAGATCAAGCATGCTGCAGATAATAGTATAAAAATGTACAAAGCCTGATTTGTGTCCAGAGGATTCTCCTAGCAAGAGGGAGAAGACTATGACGAGACACTTTCTCTAGTAATCAAAAGAAGTATATATAGAACAAACATGATTCATTAGAAGAAGTCGACACAGTATGAGATTCAGAGGGAGAAGGTATGAAAATCCGTGTATTTGAGATTGAGTTATCTCCAGTGCCAGTTGGTGCAGTACATGAGTCGGGCCATGGAGACATGACTACAATAGAAGATTGAGTTACCTCCAGAGAAAGAGGATAAGCTACCCTCAGTGTCAGTTATTGAGCCACTCTCAGTTTCAGTTGAATTTGTTGCTGTGATAGAGTAGAGGAGTTACTCTCGGAGTTCAACAGCCACAGTGGCAATAGAGCAGTCATTCTCAGCTTCATAACAGTTGTAGGTGCAGAGTCCCAGTCCCAGAGGAACAGTTGTAGAGAGAGTAAAGGACATATTCTCAGGCAGTGAGACAGATAGTGCTTTGCAGAAAGCACATAGAGCTAGCACATGATTGTACAGATTAAGTTGCAGCAGAGCAAGTTGAAGCAAGCTCCAAGAGCTTGGTATGGCAGGATTGATAGTTTTATGATGAGCTTGGGCTTTACAAAGAGTAAAGTTGATCCCAACCTTTACTTCAAGATTGAGAATGATGGATCGGTTATATTGTTGCTATATGTGGATGACTTATTCTTGACAGATGAAGAAAAGCTCATCACAGATTGTAAGAAGAAGTTTGTTGCTGAATTTGAAATGAGGACCTAGGCCGATGCACTATTTCTTAGGTCCTGAAGTATGGCAGAGCCCAGAAGAGATTTTCCTTAATCAAGGAAAGTATGTTGTGGAAATTCTGAAGAGATTCGATATGATGGACTGTAGAGCCATGTCCACTCCTATGGAGACAAATCTGAAGTTATTGGTTCATAATTCGTCAGAAATAGTTGATGTTACTCTATACAAACAAAAGATTGGTTCGTTGATGTATCTAACGAATACTAGACCAGATATATGCTTTGTTGTGAACACCTTGAGTCAGTATCTGGTGAAGCCCAGACGTGTTCACCTTGTTGAATTTAAAGCAGCTGCAAGGCCATTCTCCGGGAAGATGGCAAAGACCCTAGCCGAGATCTAGGGCCCCCAGTGCACTCTTGGGGTTCTTGGTTTGGGACCAATTAGTCAATGCCATGGCAAAAGACCCTTGTAAGGGCCCCCAATAGTTGATTGGGGTTCTTGGTCTGGGACCAAGTAGTGAAGACCCTTGTGAGGGCCCCCAGTATATGACTGGGGTTCTTGGTCTAGGACCAAGCAGTTAAAGTCCCTAGATATGTCTAGGGCCCCTGGAAATGTTCCAGGGTACCCATGCCTAGGGCATGGGTTGATCCTTGGTCTTGTACCTTGGTGGATAAGACCCCAGAAATGTTCGGGGGCAACCTAGTCCTTGATCAGGCGGTTGTTGGTGTATGTCCCTTCTTGAAGGTCTGCATGACCACATGAGGAATGTATCCCATGTGCAATGATGATAAAGTTAAAAGGTCACTTTGAGAATTAATGGACAAGTTTTGCCACCAAGTAACCCCACCAAAACCCCCTTCACCCTTGCTTGTGTTTATTTGGGGTTTTGTATTTTTGCCTTAGGGGTCAATATGCAAATATTAATTAAGTGTTTAATTTATAATATGTTTAATTAATGTTTATATTAATTAAATATGTTAATTTTAATTATCACTTTAATTATTATTTTTACTAAGCCCCTAGCCTAACCCCTAGCCTAAAGTATAAATATAGACCTCCTCCCTTACCTTTGGAACATTCCATTGTGCTATTATGCTATCCTCCAAAAGGTGAGCGGATCTCCTCTAGTGTGTTGCCGCCCTCCTCGGCAACAGTGGCCGAGTGGTGTAACAGTATAGTCCTCCAAGTTTTCGGCCTCCTGATCTTTGTAGCTTGTGTGCCTCTTGTGTGGAATGTGTCAAGGGTTGTTGCAGGACTGTTTTGTTGTTGCTATGACCTGTGTGTTCGAGACTGAAGTTGCCGTCACCTCTTTCTAACACAGATCTAATTGTCGTGGCCTTTTTACCTCAGATCTGATACCTTGCAGTTGAGTCGTGGCCTCTTTACCTCAGATCTGATACCTTGCAGTTGAGTCGTGGCCTCTTTGCCTCAGATCTGGTACCTTGCAGTCAACCGTGACCTCCTAACCTCAGTTCAGGTTTCCTTGCAGTGAATCGTGGCCTCTTTTGGCCCCTAAGTTGAGCCGCAGCCCCTCTAAGCTACACATCTAACTTCTGCTCTTCTTGATGGGGTTTGGGCCCTTGGAGTTTTTCTGTGTGTGAAAGGGTCTAATCACAGAAATTTTATGTGTGGTGGTTTCTCCTCCTGGTGGCAAATAAGTCCTTTTCATCTCTAAGAAAGAGATCTAACCTATATGGTAGATCTATGATTCTGAACTTTCTCTGAGCATAATTACAAGTGGTTGTACATCTCTTGTGTGTAATACGGACTCCTGCAGAGGTAAGACAACAAGGTAAGTGACCTGTCTCAGTTTATCATTATCTAGATCTATTATTCCCTGTTTCTGAAGTTGTTTAAATTTTAGAAGTTGCTCATTATCAGATCTAAATATTGGCTTGAATTCTGTAAGCATTATAGATTAGACCTGAATACTGTTGAGTAATCTAGATCTACTTTTATCTTTTGGATCTCATTTTAAATCTAACTCTACTAGCTTAGTTCTGAGTGACAGTACCCACCCAGGAAATTGTTTTACAAACTAAAATCAATTTGTTGATTCTCTATTTAGTTTTAAGCAATATTGTATTAGTTTACTGTTCTAAGAATGAGACTTAGTTGTTATACTAACTGAAATTTGAAAAGACATTTCTTTTTGCATTACTTCTCTAAATCTAACACACCTTGTAGCTGCAAAGTATGTGATGAGATACCGTAAGGGTACGTTGGACTATGGCCTCTGTTATACTGGAGACTGTGACTTCAGATTGTATGGTTATACTGATTCAGATTGGGCTAGAAGTGCTTCTGACAAAAAAAGCACTACAGGATGTTGTTTCAGTTTAGGATCAGCCATGACTTTGTGGCAAAGTAGGAAGCAATCCAGTATTGCTCTCAGTACGGCAGAAAAGGAGTACATTACAGCATGCTCCACCAGTTGTGAAGCCATATGGCTTCGGAAGTTGTTGACAGGTCTATTTGACCCAGAGATGGATGCTACCGTGATCTTTTGTGATAACCAGAGTTGCATAAAGATGACAGAGAACCCAGTGTTCCACGATAAGACGAAGCACATTGAGATCCGATACCACTACATTCGTGATATGGTACAGAAGGGAGTTGTGAAGCTCCAGTATGTTGGCACAGATGAGCAGGTAGCAGATGTATTGACTAAGCCTATGTCTCGCGTGAAGTTTGAGTACTTCCAAGACAAGCTTGGTGTAGTCCGAAAGGACTTCCCTCGAAAGGGGCAGTGACGCTGATGATACTATGGTATCCTCACCACTAGCACGGTAGCTCGTTAGGATTTATATCCTAGGGGATTGATCATCCCTGGACAGATCCCATAAGGTCCGGATGGACAGTCTGTCGGAGTGCCTATGTATATATATACTTGTTGTGGTTAGTAGTTGGGCAGCTCGTTAGGATTTATATCCTAGGGGATTTTATTATCCCTGGACAGATCCCGTAAGGTCTGGATGGACGGTCTGTAGGAGTGCCCACTGTCGTTATTGTTGTTGTTGATGATGATGATGCTCTTGTCTCATTTTGTTGCCATTGATGTTGTTGTTCCAGCTTTGTGTTGTTGATGTTGATGTTCCAGCTTCATGTTGTTGATGATGATGATGTTACTCCAGCTCCGCGTTGCAGATGATGACGATGCTCAGTTTCTACTGATGTTGATGATGAGAAAAACTTTCAATGATTTATAGATATGACAGACAGTGTTCCAGATGTTGATGACGATGTCTCCTCCTCTTAATGTTGTATTGAGTCCAGTCAGTTGTTATTGATGTTGTCAGTAGAATACCCTTCTTATTAAGGGGGAGTGTTGAAATATTGTAGCTTCGAAGAATATTCTACTAAGGAGTGTTGAATATTATTGTTATATTATATTTGTTAATTAGGCCCTATTGTGCTTTGACAATTTAAATGTAAATTAAGAAGGTAAAGTGACAGGTCGGCCCAGACCTAATTTTAGGCTGGCCAGACCACTATTTATATGGGAGGCCAGCGCCTCATTTGTACACTCACTCATGTGCTCTGCAACAAGAGGAAAAAGTGCGCAAGTCTTGGAGGAGTAGCTATTGCAACTGGGGGTGACATCAAGGAGGGTTTTGGTCTATCTCTTGGTATCTCTTGGTTAAGTGGTGCGCTACTCTTTCCTAGTGAAGGAGTAGAGGAGGATCTTCTGCTTTGTTTTTGGTCTATCTATATTGAGGAAGTTTTTGTTGGGTTTTCTTCCCCATGAGGGTTTCCCAAGATAATCTATGTGTCTCT